>JAAXYW010001466.1:0-21396 GCA_036851895.1 Orthonychiurus folsomi | reverse complement strand
TTGGCCTTACAAAAACTAAAATGCAACTTGTATATTCCCCTTTACTTAACGTTTGCTTCGGATATCTGAATTTCATCAGATATCTGATTATCTGATCTGATCCATATCTGACTAGCATCACATAATGATTTCGTCATCCAAACGCGATTCGAAATTTTTCGATCAGATAATTTGTCCATCTGATCTGACATTATCAGATCAGATACTCCATCCGAAATATCTGATCTGATCGGAACCTTAGTTGGAAAGCTCAGGCAATTTTCATTTAAGTCAAGTGTGTTTGACCTTAGGTTTGAGCTTTCTCCTGTTTGCTTGAGGTCAATGAAAACAAAAAATAATTTTTTTACATGGTTGCTAATGGGAAATTAAATTTTTTTCATTGATCTCAAACAAACACAGGAAAGGTCAATCCTGAGGTCAAATATAGCTGACTTGAATTGAAATCGCATGGGCTTTCTAATGGTGGTTGAACCAAGATGGTGGGGCTTGTAGTTTTGGAGTTGTAACCCTGCATATCTTTGGAGCCAACGGGTGACGGGTTATTTCTGACTCACCCTGTACAAGAGCCTACATATTTGAAAATTTGCAACTGACTGAGAAAAATCGCATGTTTGTACATGTTTATCTGACTGTCCTATCTTCTCCGAACCACTGAACCTATATACTGAGTCGGTTTCGCATTCCGGGCATTGCATTGCATTGATTGCATTAACCCCCTGTCTGTTTAGGTTCAAGTGCGTCAGAAAAAGGGGTGTTTAGCTTCCCTTCCCTATTATATCTCTAATCCCTTTCCCAATACGGGTACCACCCGACCCCTTGGGCATATACTGACTACTTTTAACTTTTTAACAAATGCAATTGTATCGCAGTGAGTGTTGGCTGGAGACACACATATTACATTATATACGATAAGTTAGATCATTCATCCACACAAACTACAAACTCCAATAAAAGTCTCAGTTTATTATTGGTAATACCTAGGCTAGACCATTTTGTTTTTTAAATGAAGAAAAATACTAAACCAGTTGCTGTAACCGATCCGAAAGTTTATAAGAGTTTTTCGGACAAGGTGGATGAAGCATTCAAGAGAAAGGTCAAAAAGACTTATCGTCCGAAGCTGCCAAAAAACTTTATAAAGAATTGCATTTACGACATGACTAGTCCAGTTCGTGGACGATGTGTTATATTTGCAAACAGTGCGTTTCCGGATTCCAAACCTAAACTTGAACCTTTACAGGGTTACATAAGAGATGCTAAGTTACTGGCCAGAGTGTTTGAAGAATTGCACTTTAAAGTGCAATGTTATGAAAATAAGTCAGCTAACTTTATAACTAGGAAATTAAAGAGTTCAGCAAGCAATATAATAAGGGAAATTGAGGGCCAGCCAAATGCTTTTGTTTCTGTGATCTTAAGCCATGGAAATGAGACGGAATTATTCGGATCCAATTACGTTACTGGAAAGACACCGGAGGAAATCCTAAAATATTCTGACATTAAAAATATCATTAATAATAAAAACTGCGCGTACTTGCAAGATCGTCCCAAACTAATATTTATCCAGGCCTGCCAGGGAAGTAAAGCTATTAACTTCACAATATCCTATAATTTATATATATCTGCGAACTAAATTATTATTTACGTACATTTCAGGAAACGAGGACTCTGGTATAGCCAAAGGAACCACTGAGTGCAATATTGTGGACTTGGATGACAGCTCCCAGGACTCCCAGGACTCAAAACATGTTGCCGAGCCGGCAGGATCAAGTGAAGTGAACGTTGACTCTGAAAACGTTGAAATTTCTGAAACTATTCCCACGGCATCGGACATTATGATTTGCTACTCAACTGTATCAGGTGTTCGAGTGTTTAACAAATAAATTCTTCTGGTTTAACCCTTTAGTTTTGTTAGTTTAGTTTAGTTTTGCATGCAATATTTTGGAGCTATTACAGGGCATTAATGCAAATTGCTTGCAGTGTCACAATGGGAATTGGTAAAATAGAGTTTGTTTGTAATGATGAAATATCACCATTCCACAGGGTACCAGTCATATGTGCGACACGAAGGGTCCATTTTTGGAGTGGCCCTAGCCCGGGCTCTAATTTTTAACTCTCACAACACCGACCTTCAAAGTTTGCTGAACATTGTAAGCAATCGATTAAGCGTCCCTTAATTTGAACTTATTAAATGATAAAAATGTCAAACCGATTTTCCAACTTCTCCCTATCTTGTAACACGATTCAGGGCTCCCATTGGCCTCCAGGCTTAAATAACAACTAACTTAAATAGATGAAAACAAGATCTTGCTGAGGAAGAAACTTAAACACTTTCCATTTACTCTGAATAATCATATATTTAATCACGGGTAATACTTGTTATTTTCAGATAAATTCAGAGCTGAAATTCAGTTCAACAAGAGTCGGACCACCGCTCCGTCGCGTGAAACAAATTTCCCAAGTTACACTTACTGGCTGGTCCAAGAGATTATTTTTTAATCCTGGATACCCCAAAACTACAACAACTAATTTGAGAAGGAAGGCAAATAGCCCGGCGGAAGATATAACCACTCCGGCCATTCCAGTAAAGAAACTGGATGAACAAATAACTGAAGTAATACGGCAAGTAGTAAATGGAGATCAATTGCCTCCTTCTTCATCAACACTTAGAGAAATCAAATTTAAAAAGCAAGTATCGCCTAAGAAATCAACTGTTAAGAGATCCCCTGGAAAGTACGTCTACGTACCACCTGTTAAAATACAGGATAAAAACCCCAAACAAAAGAGATTAACGCATATTCTAAAGGCTCTGCAGATTAATGGCATCCAAAAATGTGTTTGTGAATGTGTTATGTGTTATCCACCGCCATGTAGAATAGAGCACAAAAGAAGAAGTTGAAATTGCGACTCACATTTAATGCCTGAGGTTGACCTAAACTAACCCATCTACAATTTTTTAAGTGTTCCACGCTCTGTAAATATTATAATATTATTTACATGGTGGGCCAAAAGTAACCCGACACACTTTGGGCTCCAAAGATATGAAGGGTCATAACTCCGAAACTGCACGTCCCACTGACTTGGCTCAACCACCGTTGGAAAGCCCATGCGATTTTAATTTAAGTCAGCTATATTTGACCTCTAGGTTGACCTTTCCTATGAAAAAAATTTGATCTCCCATTAGGAACCACGTAAAAAATTGGAGTTATGGCCCTTGAAAGTGTGACGGGTTACTTTTACCCCACCCGGTACATGAGCGTAAAAAATATCAGATTACATTCCACCTACATACATGAACATTCAACATTAACAACATTAGGGCAGGAATAACTATTTAATTCTTGTATTAATTTATTTATGCTTAGTAATAATTTTCTTATTTTTACATATAAACATTATCAGGAGTTTATTTTTGAAACTCTTTCCGAAACACAAATAAAATGACAATCATAGTCTTACTCAGTTTCGAATTTACCTAATAAGATCAAGCACTTGAGTCATTCGGATCACTAAACAGGCCTTTTAGCATTCAATTTGTGCCTTGTACGCACCTAGCCCACGGTTACGTGTAATGCTTGTAAGGCTCGTCTTCGTGCATGATGTCAAGGGTCAAGTGAATTCACACCACCTGCTGCCTACAAAGAATAAATTAACCAGTCGTTAGAGACTTAAGCAATGATGGAAAGGGGTGCCGATAAATCACTTATGAAGTTTAATTTTCAAGGCTTAACTTTTACCCGTTTGACTTGGCGAAGCCAAGAGGGGTGTTTAACTGCACTGGCATGAAGTCATACTCATACGCCACGCTACGAATATCCCATAAAGACAAAATGACTAACGTCATTGTCCTTATAATGCTTCTTGAAATCTGGTAAAAACTTATTAATTTATTGTGACCAGTCTGGACACACTATCTTCGTGCTATTGCTAATGTAAACAATAGCGGAAATGTAGTGATGAGTAATTCTTAGTTTCGTGCTTACAATAATGCAATTTTTATAGTCTGGGTGTGGGTTTTGCTCAGAATTACAAATCTTTTCACATAACATTCACTCACATTCACACTTGAAAATGTAAAAATTATTGGAATAAAATCTGGTTAGTACCATCAGTCATTTGTATGATATGATTTCGAAGCTATTACACCTGATACAACGAGTCCTTCCGGGATCCTGGAGTTTTGCCTTTTTGCATGTAATTTGTCATAATTCTAGCTCCAAAACCCTGCAGCATCTCCGCTGTGAAATTTGGCAAATGCCTTCACTTTAGGATTATCTCCCACATATTTTACGAGCAACCGCCAGTCAGTTTTAGAATTATTGAGCCCCGGTGCAGGAAGCACAAACAATTTTAGTTTTATAGGTGTTTAGAGTTAAAGAAGGTAGTTCCTGGTGAGCTGAAAATTTTAAAGCTTTTGGACTTCAACTCCTATTTCGCTTAACCTTAAAAACAAGATTTATGTTTAAGGATGTAGGAAATAAATTGGTGAGGCTTATGAAACCCCCACCAAATGTTTGTATCGTTCCAAACGAAGGAAATCCTGGATCATGCAGGGTGAACCTCCCCTCCACTTGGCCCTGTGGGACTTTTTGCTATGATTTTTACAAAGAAAGTCTCAAACACGTACTTCCCAACTCCCAGCATGTGAGTAATGTTGGAAGGAAACAGTATTTATGACTGTCGTTGTCTTTTAAAATAAGGATTCATGTGAAGTCGAATTCTCCTTCTCGTACATTTCTGAATGCTACGTTAGGTTGCACCATCCAGAATTTGTACGTATCAGCAATTCGTCCCGCAATAAAAATAACCCACGAAGCGTCGTAATCCCGGCCCGGTCTTCTGTTTCTTGTCATTGACGCTCTTGTCCAATTAGCCGTGTGTGGAAACTGGTGACAATGTAGTTTTTTTTGCAGGATTCAAAGTATACAAATAAACATTGTATGGCAAGAATGGATCATTTCTATTAAAAAATAAATAGATGTGAGGCACAATGCCAAATCCAAAAATACGATTAAAAATAAACCCTTTAAGTGCACATTCATTCAAAGACACGCAGCAGAAGTGTACCACTCAAAAAGTTTATCATTATTTGGTGTGTAATGTCCTTTGTTTTGAGTAATTTCTAGCCCTAACGGCTTTGCCGTGCCGTATGATCCCTGTATACAGAATTGCGAAGTTAATTAGACCACACTTTAGGAAGCCAAAGTATCCTTAATCCCTTAATGAAATTCATAGCAAACCCACCCCTCCTCTACTGGGTGGCAACCACAGAGTTAAAACACATTAAAATATGTAAAATACGAAGTGAGGGGGAAAACAATGCAAACACGTTTTGTGGAGTGCTGCTCCTGGCCAACATACATTAACCAACCAACCCCTTGCGAATATGGCACACAAAACCATGTGCATGTAAATATTCCATTCTCTAATAACCGTATGCTGGATCCCATTCTCCAGCCGCAAACAAGACTGGAAGCACTTCAGTTCCACTTGCACTCATTCAACTCCGGAGTCCAGTCCCTCCTCCACCCAATGTATGTTTTCCCTGTCATTAAGTTACCCAGCAAACAACTTTTCCGACCTCTCAATTAATTAATTTTTGATTAAGCTGTTTTTTAATGGCGTGGATGGAATGAGACAGACAACCTTTAAGCAAGTCCGGCCCGCCACATTCACGGATGATGATGAAAGGATAAATATTTACCCTTCCATTTCACACACTCCTGTCCTCTACTTACACTTTCAGTCCACTTTCATTCCGTATTCATATCCGGCCTGTCTTTTCCCTTCTATTTCCAATTCTAATATTCTACCGGCTTTCCTCCTTCGTCACTATTTGTTCTAGTTGTGACTCAGCCATAGAACAGCTCTACGTTACGTTTTTTCACTAGTCACTTTACTCTTTAAAAAAAGACATCGTCCTTTTTTCAGTCAGTCAACATTTCAACCTGGAAGCCACCCTCCAAGTTCAACTTGACGTACAGTACACAAAATGCGTTCCTACATACTGCAGGGGGAAAAGGGAGAGTAGCCTTTTTGATGCGCGCAAAATCCCGTGCTGTGCTGTGCTGTTCTTGGATGCGATGCAAGGGAGAAATCGCTGGATAAATGCATGTGTCCCTTCCTCTGAACCCGGCAGTTGATGTTCTGAGCCCGAGCTAAACCCATACACTCTTTTCCTTTCATCAGCACGACCGTCCACAACCAAAATAACAAAGTTCTTTGTGTTTGTGTTATCCAAGTCAGACGACAGGGATTATTTTCCACAGAAATAGAACTAAAAAAACACAATTTATCCCCCTTCAAATTCTATATTTCCGTCGTCGGTTTTACCTTCTAAAATTTAAAAATTAATCCTCAGGAAAGTTTACTGACTTCAACTGGGTTAAAAGTGACAAATAAATTCAAAAAGGAGCCGCCAAATCGGCAAACATCTCTAGTCATCGCGTCCGTGTCGTCGTCGCACAACAGCCCGTTGACTTTATGGAATTTGACAAGTGAGGCGGAGTGGCAGTTGGTGAAAGTCGCATGTGGATTTTACGGAGCGACGACTTCAAAATAATTGTAAGCTTGCCAAACATTAACAAACATATGGAAGTTTACGAGGAAATGACAAGAAATAAAACGGGCGTTTGGCTCCAAATGAGGGCTTGAGGATTCTCATGCATTACGTAGATCATTAACAAGTTCTGCAAAAAAAAGACCTGGCACAAGGGATGACTGTGTAGTGTAGTGTAGCTATGCGATGATGTGTGGATTTGTGAGGCGAAGAAGTGTTTGTGTCAAAGGAGGTGACATTGCTCCCGTCGTCGACGTTCTTCGAAGATTCCAGGTGTTGAGGACTTTTTGCCCTGTCGCTCCCATCCCCACACCCTTTGTCACATCAGTTCCTTCTGGAGGAAGATGAGAAGGAAAACAATGGTTCTGGCTGGAGTCCATTGCTTTGTTTTGGTGCTCTGTAAGTGTGGATTCTTTTCCTTGTTCTTTTTTGTCTTATCCTTTGTCTTTTCCCAGTAATACCTTCACTTCGTGGGTCGCTGGCCAGTTCTTTCCTTCGAAATAAGTCGGGTTGGAAGAGACACGATTTATCTATTTGTATCTTTCAGCTCTGTTCTATGTACAGTAGTACGAACGGGTCCCAATTCCATTTTCTTTTGGCTATTCGAAGATATGAGCCTCTTTTCCGCCTGTATTTCGACTAGTTATAGTTAGCTTAGCCATTTGCCATCCCATTTTCTTCATCCACTTGTTTCTGTCTTGAAGGGGGAAAGGAAAAGAAATGAGTGCTTGGGAAGAAATTGATCATGAGCCTTATGGCTTGGACCTCGCTGTCCACTAGTTTGTTTGCCAACTCCAATTCCTAACAAACAATAAGAAATGGAGGAGTCCAAATGGAGAATTTTCCACTCCATGTGCTTCCGTTCTCACGAAGTTTTAACTCAGTTAAGATCCGCTCCAACACACCTTCACCTAAATATAATGCCAGAGAATTTCACAGGGTGTCCGAACAATCCTAGGGAAAAACTCAATCAAGAAATCCTGCTTATGTGACCTGGGAATATTTCTGGAGCCCTGTGTATTCCGCTGGATTATTTTGAGACCTCGAGAAACCTTTACGTCTTTAAACCCGCACCCACATTACTTTTCTTCGCTGCTGTTCGCTGTATCAAGCTCAATTACACTTTTTTCATCACAAAAATAATTTACGGTTCTTGCTATCCACTCCATCATTTCCCTGTCTTCAATTGTATTAGTCTTTGGAATTTGGGATTAAAAGGTGTGTAGACAGGGTAAGAATGGTAGATAAGGTAGATAAGACCTGTCATTTTGAGTGAGTAACCCAAAACTTGTCTGGCAGTCGTTCAAATGCTGGTTGGATATCCCATTGGGAATCGATAGCCAGGCATCACATCGTAGTAACGCGTACGCACACATGTCTGAGTGACTGCCAGGAGAAAGTTGAGACAGTGCGTCCACTTTCCTTTCGTAATGATGGCTTTTAGAAGATTGATTAGGGACAGGGGGCACACGAAGGGGAGTGTGTCAAATTCTGGATTCAATTCGAGTGGATGTCTGTCCGAGTCCTCTGAGTTGGAGTAAACGTACTTGGTAGTATGAGTACTAGGGTAGACAACCAATTCCAATTCCCAATGAAAGAAGAGGGACTGGATTAGCTTGTACTGGAAAGGTAATTGGAGCACAGGGATCTCATAATACATCATTACACGGATTTAGTCGTACAATGCTGTAGAAATCCACAATCAAAATCCAATTTTGTATGGATTGAGCTATTCTTGTGCACCAAACTGGCTAGACGCATTCTTATGTGCAACTGTACAAGCCATTAGTAAATGAACGTAATTTGTCTGGAAGGGGGATCGGTTATATGATTTGGACTTGTGAAATTGCATTGACAGGCTAGGCTGTAGACTTTATATTTTGTAGCGGTGGTAAACTAGGAGTTTTCAAAAATATAGCTCTGGCTTGCCAGAATTCTGAAAAGCAGGCAATGTTTTGGATGAAGCCATGTACTGTAGTGTGTGGTGTCGTTATCCTGTAATGTGGTATTCTGTTATTTCTTTGAAGTCTACATTTTGTCCACAGCACTATATAGTACATGGTACATGAAAATTCAGAGGCTCTACTTACACCGTGATTGAAGTTTCGGTCCTCACTTCATTTCCCTTTCTGGAAAAGACAGTTTAATTTACGTTCAAAGTAATACGCGTGTTTCAGGTAGTTTACATTTATTATGTGGGGGGATGATGGGACCAAGATGCACTTTAATGCTTAGAACACACGTACGAGGTACGAGACACGGCGGTTCATCCAAGTGTTTAATGTCACAGTCCATAGTGCGTGGATGGATATCTAAAGGTATGAATGGCATTGCACGGTTGTTCCTGCTTCAAACATGCATTTGGCATTCGGTGTGGAACCAGTACAAGGGAAATACCCTGCTAAAATACAGCCAGGACTCCAAACTACGTAAAATGTCATTACCGGGCTTAATGTTGGATTGTTCTTCGGGCCTTAAGCACCGTAATCCCCTGAATGGGAAATAATTGAGTTTCTGGGCATAACTCAAGCTCGTTAAATATTACGAACGTAGCAGGAGCGGAGCGTTACAAACAGCATGTGTGTTCATTCTGTGTTCAGTGAACATTCTGGCCAGACGGCTACCCGCCTCGCCTCGCCTCAAGAGAATATCAAATGTAACTCAAAAGCTATAAATCTGAAGCAGGAGACAGGGAGTAGTAAGTTCAGCCCCTGGAGGTGTAAGGGTTTTCCACCTCAAGGAAAGATGTAGGCCAAGAACATTTCTTAAGAAATGTCTGACAGAGTTTACTACAAATTAGAGCGATTCTCTTCAGACTTATTAGCGCCAGGTAAACCTGACAGCCACCCGAATTTCCCATTAAGTTTCCTCAAAATGTGGAGAAAACGCGCGGGTATACTACGTTGTATGGAGGCGGTGTTGAATCATGTGAAATGAACGGCGGAGGCGGACATTCGTTCGTTCCCAAAAACTTGGAGTTGAAAAACCTGAAAAGCTCGCTTGCCTGGTTTCTCTTCCATTCCATTCGGATGCAGATAACATTGGAATGCCAGTTGTTAGCCGACAAATCTTCCTATCATTTAAGGGTTGGAGTTTACGACTTGATAGGAATGGGAAATATTACATCACTTAAGTCAGGCCTGACGTCGGTTTTTTAAAGGGATTTTTAAGTGCTTTTGAACATTGAGACAGATTTTAATAGCACTTGGAACACAGGAAAGCATCCCGTGTTTTCACTGTTGGTAGTAGACATAACTTGCCGTTTAACTGATGGTATGGATTTTTAGAATTCATGATATAAATTCTGTAAATACGAATTTTCCGCCTTCATTTCAAGCAAAGGTTGAAATTTTAATGATGACTTATTCAGACTTTAGACTAACCTAGTTGATCCGCTTTTGCATGTGTAAGATCTGGTATGCATTAATGAATCACATGCAGTTCTCAATCCGAAGAGTGTCGACTAGCACTTTAGATACAGTTCTATTTCAATTCCACTAACGATGAGGAAAATAATATATACGACCGTCTTGTGAAGTGCTGAATGTTTTGAAGTGATGAAGCCCAGACATTTCACATGCCATCCGTGTTGAGTTGAACAGGAGATAAGGTCACGTGCGTGCTGAACTCTATGTGAAGCGCAAGGGCTGAATGGATATGAAATGAATGCACCTTGCTGCTGGCAGACTGGATGATAAAAACGAGTTTTTCAATATTCCATGTAGGAGCCTGCCTGCACCGCACCGCGTACAAGAACGCATAATAAATTAAAGCCAGAGAAAAGCCTTCCCGCCGCGCCCTTTGTCTGAAGCTATAAAATTTGTCAAGGAGCAACACTCCCGTGACTCCTAAAAAGTGAAGCTTGTTAAAAGTACCTTAACGTTACGTTACTTTCGGATTTACAAATTGGATCCACAAATAGAACGAGGTGGAGGAATCTTTCCTCACAGCGCCGGGGAATCCGGCCCATTCCTGCGAAATTGTTAACTCAAGAAAGACGAGACTTTATTTAGACAACTTTCCTTAAAGCGCCCACTGGGGAATTTTCTACCCTTCTACTCAACAGGGGAGAATTCCAGTCGTAGAAATAACGCTAATTAGTATTCGGGTAGTGTTGGCGTAGGAGGGGATAAATGAATCGCCTGATTAAATTAACAACAGCCAACAGGGCGAACATTGAACGGGACTGCATGTGTGTGCAAATAAAGAGAATCCACACAAGCACAGATAGAGGAAATTTGGAAAACATTTCTGATGACTAAAATACTAAAATATCTAGTAGCCATGACATGACACACCCAACCCTCAATTCCTGATCTCATCGCATCGGAATTGAATTGAAGGGGAGTGGAGTCCGTCGATGAGCTAAAGGTTTCCTCCTTCATCTAATTCCATCTTCAACGTCATTGAAGACAGGGGCTCTTGTAGAAATGAAATTGAAGACGTTCAATTGCTCCTGAACTGAACTGGCCGGTCGGTCGTGCCAAGCCAAGGCAATCATTTGATTTTCCCCCCTCACCACTTTGCTGAAGGAAAAAGTAAAGCTGACGCTGACATCTTAAATTCAGAAAAAGTGCTGGTTCGGTTCTATCTCAAGTCTCCTTGACTTCTGACTTGACCGGTAGCAAGGAAGTACTTGTGGGGCGGCGCGGCACTGATAATGGCAATGGTAAAAAAAATCCTTCCTGACCGACTTCTCACACTTTCTCTCCATCCCAACCCATTTCCCAACATTAGATTTTCTCTAAATATTTCAACTCTGAAGACGAGATACGATGTACGATCAAGTAAGTCATTACTCCGTACGAACCTAACCATCTTTCGTTTTTTTCACTGAAGTTTCTTATTGACTGCAAGGGAAAAGTATGGGAGTGACTTGACCTAACTTGACTGGCCTGGCCTACTGCAGCTCATTGCACTGGAACCTTACTTGGCCGGGACTTTCTCCATTCATTTCCAAAGTCGCAAAATCACAAAACTTTTTTTTCCTGTGGAGTTGAATGACTCATCACAATAGTGCATTTCTACCCCCAAAAAAACACAAAAGAGATACTTTTAAATAGGCGCAGTACATGGAAAGGATGGGGATTGCGGATAGGTGCTTTAAGGGCAGCAAGGCCTCTGTCTACGTTACATCCTACACGGAATGCGACGCAAGGACTATCTCGTTTCTTATTTGAGTTGACCTAAATTGCAAATTACATCATTAGTCTTAGTGGAGTAATAAAGCGGAAGGATTGTTTTACATATTAAATAGGCTCCAACTCTTACTCCTTTACATAAGTACGGGAACGGGACTAGGAAAATATTACAATTGACTCGGGTCCTCCGCCCGATCCTCCTGTTTCATTTAGAAGGGTGTAATTGGATCCCTGAATTTAACATGATTCCTTCACAATTTGCTTTTTTTCATCAGTTTCGTCTGTGCCCGTGCTTTCCTATGATGTAGGACGGCGAAGGCACAGCATGAGCACAGCTCGTTCTTATGTATTCCAGTTAATATCCCGCCCAAGCCTCCCGAAAGTGTAATGCATTCAAGTTTTTATCTTTTAAGAGCCACGCTAGAAAACGATGGCCGCAAAAGTTTGCATTCGAAAAGTAATGCATGCTTTTCTTCAAAACGGAGATGTGGGAATGATTCAAAGTTTGAATTTCTTAAAAGGAAACGACGGAAATCGTACGTATAGTATGTACGTACGTACGTGCATGATCTCATGCCCGTACATTACATTACATGAGGAAACGCAATGAAGACATTAAAGGACACACATGTATAAAATAGCTTATTCCATTCCCGCGCCGCCGTCTTCTCCCTCCCCTCACACATCCCATTTAATTATCTTTCCACAATTTGCGGACTCGTAAAATTTTAGGATCCACTTACTCCCGGTATTGACATGGGGTAGAGGCATTTGCGTAGAATCTTTCTTTGCAATGCGTTTATGGCCTTTCCTTACCATGACAAGGCTAGGCGGAACTATAAACACTTGGGGTAATCGGCATTCCAGTTCCAGTACAGTGCAGCGGTAAATGGCCGATGTCGCGGTGCAGTGTGAAATTCATCTCTGATCTGATCTTGTTCTTTATGGCTCTTGCAGTGCGTTTTCCGTTGTGTTGAAAGGCGACACTACGCACTGTAGGCAACATGGGAAATTGGACGGACCAGTTTTATCCCATGAAATGGGAAGGGAAAGGGGCAAAAGTGTGAAGTGGTCCCGTTGTGAGGGATCACGTAGATCAATCCTTCTTTGTCATTGGGTGTGACGCGTTGGTATCTGGTTTGGGAGCTTATTTACTTCAGGATGATGAATAGCATTTCTGAATCATGTTCTCATAATAAGTAGCCGAGCAAGATACAAATGTCTGAGGGACTTAGCTGTCTTCATGCCTATTTGAGCAAATTGTGAACGTACAGTACAGTACCGTGTATAGCACAAGTTACAGTATACCCAGGAACATTTCCATTCTCTTTTGTTCTTGGGGAATTATGAGCGGAGCATAGACCATGGATGATTAAAATTAAATTTGTAAATTCTAGGAGCTTGAGGATGAACTGCGGCACGCATTCACGCAAGAGTTCCCGTAACATTAATTTGTGTTACGCATCGGATTAGGCTTGGCATTATTTTTAACACCATTTTTGGTGTTAAACGAACGGAAAATAGAAAGAGATAATCCGGAAGCATCATTTTACATGCACGTACGTACTAGTACTGTGGAATAGGATATTTCCCACAGGGCAAATTATAATTTATACCAAAGTGAAATCCAATTAATTAGTCGTTCCGCACTTTTTATGTTCCTTCAAACCCCTTCACTCGGCATTTGTTGAAATGGATTTCCCCAGATGGCACATTTCTACAAAATGTGGAGGGGAGCCTTCGGCATTTTCCATAAATTTTAGTATTTTTACTTATGACAAGCGGAAAAGGCTGGCTAGATTACCCCTACCCTTCGTTCCACGAGCGGATATTTTTTCAGATGGTTCCTTATTTCTCCATTTGCCTTTCATGTTTCCTTTATTGGATTTTGTATTTATTTTTCAACATTTATTAAATGTACAATGTACTGCATGCAATTGCGATATGAAATACACGACCAGGGTACACAGTTTTCCTGGTAGAAGAAAAAACATAATAGGGTCAATATACAACGTGCCCTGGGTGCGATGCGGATGCGATATTATATAAATTCTGACTGGCAAGGGACAAAGCAAAATAAAATGTTGTCTACTTGCTTGGCAACATCCAGGATGTGTTTCCAGCCTTCAATTTGCATTTCCAGGTATTGTGTTGAACACAAAGGCTTTTTCAAATTTTATTTGTACGAGGAAAGATACTCCAAATATGGACTCAGCCCGTCATGTGTGATACTAGGGCTTTAAAGTGCCTGGCGCAATTGTGTACTGTTACTTGATTCCCATTCAACATTTATTCTCAAGCCGTATTTTACATTTGTAAAGCTGCATCCCTAGGTTTTCGTATGTTCAGAGGGGTTCAATTTCAGGCTTGTTCAAATCCGCTTTCCTGGTATTACGACCCAGCGCAACGCACGTCAAGCCACGTACTTCTATGTAGCAATGGTGGGATTTTGATATTCAAACGACTTCCCTAGATCAGCTATCATCAAAACCTAACAATTTGAATTGCGTTCAGTTATACAAACAACCATGTAAACTTAAACTTGGCCGTTCACTTTTTAAATTCGAATTTAGCCTCTAACATGGTTCATTGCATTTTAAATAAGTTTGAAACTATTAATTAGTTATTATATCAATATTTGTCTTCACTGATTCTAAAGATTCAATTAAGATTCCTTCTATTGAGTTGACGTTACCAGATATCCAAATGACAAAATGTTTGGTTGCTTGCTTAGTATGTCAGCAGTGTCTCCTATACTTCTGTGCATGCACATGGAACATTCCTAGTTATGCATTCACTCAAACTCAATCTAATATTCAGTTGATCACAATTGTGCCTGTTTGCCATTGCCGACTAGACTCCCTTTCCGTCGCCGTCTGTCTAGGTATGCATGCCTTCATTCCGTATCAGTTTTGAAGATCAGGCCCATTACTTTTGCATTTTCCTTCCCGCTCCGCATTCATCTACTCAGCTTTGTAAACAAAATAAATGGGAAAGGAAAACGGACGAGACTTCCCCTTATCATAAGCAATAGCTCAGATAACAAATTATCCAATAAGGCAATGACTTGGCTAAGGCAAGGCACAGCACGTGCTTTTCGTACGTGTGACGCTGACACGACGCGTAAGGTCTCCTCTGCTCTGCATTTTGGATTCCAGATCCGATCCTGCTCCATTATCCGATCCTACTTTTTAAGGCCCGGAGATGAAATATTCCTTCCATTCTTGTATGGAACAGGCACACCTGCCGCAGGGGATTAGAATTATCCCTCCAAATTCAAAAAAATATTATTGAGCAAAAACTGAGCTGACATTGGGTGGTCTTTTCATCGCATCACACACACACACACAGCATAGCACAGCGGGACACGTCCAATAAGTCTCACCTGGTTGAAGCATTTTATGTGTAGTATTTACTCCGTTGCATAAATGTATAAATATTCTACTGGAGGGGGTTTGGTAAAATATATAGTTTACAGCTCAGACCGTATTTGGGTGGATGGCGGATGTCGGATGCCCATTTCTGGACATCATTAATTAAAGCATTTACACGCATGTCGCGTACTCATACGCAGGAGTCAAAAAGGGAACAGTTTTCCATAAAAAATGAATTTTAGGTATGTGTGGAATGGCGGGAGTTGAGTTGAGTGACACAAACATATGTGAGTGTAATGGTAATATAAACCATTTACATTAACGTTTGAAGATTCGACTGAATGAATGACCGACGAAGCATGGCAATGATGATGGCATACGCACATACGTAATGTACGTAGACTCGTTTGTCATTATAAGTAGGACAGCTGTCTCCAAGTTCCCAGGAGACTTGCCCCTCTATTTTTTAAAACCTGATGGAATATGAACCCTTAGGAAAAAGGGAAACGCAGGGCTGTGGCTACTAGGGCTGCATAAATAATATTTTCAGGTCAGATTCATCTGCATTTGTAAGGTTCGTAAGTAGGCGGCATATTAGTCGTAGGAAAATGCGTGTTATGTGCATAAACATGAATAGCGATTGATCGCGACGTTAGAAGATTTGCTAAGGATTCAATTCAATCCAAAATCGCTCGTTATCGAGTGCTCACTTCAAATTTAAGATATTCCACCACAAATTTGGCCTCCTCAAAAAAGTTCTGATCTGGTGACTTTGCGTCTGACATGCTTTTGGTATGTTAGCATGTAACATTGCATGAGCACATGTTTTTTGTGACGAGGCATGTCGAGCGCACACAAAATTATTATGATCAGTAAAAGTAAACATAATTAAGCTCTATAAATGCGTATACATTTATGCTATTTCGACCTTGCTCATGAGTCAAACGAAATACAAACAAACTGCAATAAACATTATATTTACCCGCAAAAAAGAGGTGAAACACCTTGAGCGTGCGTCATTGATTGCAACTGAATAACTAATATGCATAACGGTTCCTACAATACAATAAGTTTTCAAACTCGGAGCCATTCAATTGAATGTGTCTCGCCGGTCGACCCTGGATTTGATTTCATGTTTGCCCGCCAAACCCAGGGAGAAAGTCCCGGTGAAAGAAAAGTAAAGTGTGAGTTGAGGAGACGGGTGAAAGGATGTTGGCATGCGTTAAAAGGGAGTTGGCCAAGTTATACTAATTACTGGCATGCAAAGTCATTCCTTCCCCCCACACGAAGACCTTTCCCTTGGATTCAAAACCTGGACTCCTGGGTTAATGAGAATTGTAATAGAGATCAAGGGGGCCAGACGTACGCCAGGACATGGAAATGGACGGGAGCGACAATTGAAAGAAATGCTGCCACTGCCACGCGACGACGCCATGCCACATAACCTATAATTCATTTTATAATCCTTTGGCAGATTTGAGTACTTGAGATAACAGAGTTGGACAAAACTTTTCTTTAACTTTTCCTTCCCCCTTTTGTTTGGGGGCCCATGCATGGTTATCTTGAGTTCTCCTTCAATTGCAGCAGTCAAACCAGGCCTGAGAAAGTTTTGTCTTAAATGGGTGATCATAAAAGGGGATGGCCGTCCCAACTTCAATCACCCTCGTCTAAAACTACGAGGGGAAAGGGTTTTGACGACAGGCGAGGAGGAAATTCAATGCACAATCATATCCTTTGCACTTGAGTGAATGAATCCGTCGGAGATAATTTATTTGCAAGTCCTGTGGATTATTTCCAACTGATAAGTTCCGTCGGGTGGGACTTTCGCAAATTATTGTCGGCTTGGAATTCCCCCATTATCTTTTCCTACGTACGTACGACAAGGGAAGGATATTACACAAATTTGGAATTTATCCATCGTAATTTATATAACTGACGTATGCATTGCGCATTAGGCCTCTGCCGTCTGGTCCTGATTTCATCAGCACAATTAAAAGTTCCATAACTTAGCCAGCCGTCGTCAGCCAATTATGCCAATGGAAGCCATTTACGTAAACATTGACGGACGTAAATTGAAAGCCGGAAAAGTTCTGTCAATTCCATTTGGCTTCCCATGCCCTCACTTTACGTACGTCCGTCTACATTGCTTAGCTTTGCCGTCCGTCCCCATCCGTAATTGATTCCAATTACCCGTGACATGTTTCCCCTCCATTGTTCTCCCAGTGCTAGTGAGCTACACACTTAACCACAATAAAAATAATACATAATTTTCCCCATTAGTCCTACGCACATGTACTCCGTCCTTTTAGCTTCTAAATATTAATGAACCCAATACCCAACCGAACCACCACCGACGCCGCCACACCGCAACCAAATTCCAAATACATCTTTTGTTCAAATCTTGCGCTGCGCTCCTCGCCTCAGCGGAACAGATTGGCTTATTCTGGATCTGCATCCACTTCCATTTCCCCCATGACTGCGTTAAACCAGCAATGTATTCATGTCCCATGAAATCCTACACTTCTGGGAGGTAAGGGACGAAGGCTGGCTTTTCCCGGGTATCCATTTCCAAATCGTGCAAGGATAAGTGCGGAGATGAAGTGTGAAAATACATAGGAAAGTACATGAAATACACGTACTAGTACAAGTACGGCACGGAAATCTTGTACATATGAATACAGGGGGAAAAGGAAGTGAGGCATGGCATGGCACGGAGCAGGGGGACAATATGTAATTCCATAGGGCAGTGTAAATGGAGGCTGGAGTCGGTCGAGGCGTGAAAAGTTATGTTGTTCCCCATTTTTATGGGATGTAAAGTCCCCGACCCAGTCACTTTGCTTAAAGTGACTGACCGACCGACTCGGCTTGGCTTTCAGATTTTGTATTTTATTTCAAACTCGTACGTACGTACGTGAGTCATGGACACAAAAGTCTATAACCTCACGTACGGATGGCAGATTGGAAGTGGAAATCCTATCTTCAAGGCATTTTTTATCGGGAAGTACATACATACATAAGGTTGGCGCGGTAGGCTGGCTGGCTCACTTCCGCTGTATAAAATGGTTGGTGAAACGAAACGTGACCTGGCTATGGTGCTAAGGTTAGGATACGGGTTTATGTGTCCAATGTGCTGTTTTTCTTGAACCTAGACGGAACGACGACGTGCGAAGACAAGTTTTACTCAGCCAATATTTTTATGGGCTAAACGAGGAAGAATCGAATTCTAAGGTTCCGGGAACGCGTAACGTCGTTATATGTCGTACGTCGTCCAAGTTTTCCGATTATATTTGCAGTTTTTTGCAGTTAGCAGCCAAGTCAGGCAGTAATAGTACACCACACGTCTTGCCGCGCCGTACAATCTCATTTTCACCCACCTTTCGTCATGCATGAAAGTCATGTTATAAAATAGAGATGCGTTCTTAACATGTCAATTTTGTAGGTTAATGGCACTTCCAGTAGAATTTTGCAAGTTATTTTTAATGGCGGTGCTTCGTCGTCCGGTGTTGGCTTCAAATTTTCAAGAAATTCAAATAATGCATTTGTCTCATTTAAATCCTAGGAAGTTGTTAGGGTGCATATTTTCTTGCTGACGTACAAGAAACTGTTTTTAACTCCACAATTCCCAGAACTCAAAGCCCCCAACCTTCCAGACATGCATTTAATTGACTTTGAGTTAGAAATTAACTTTCAACTTCCAATCAAAAACTTTCCTCATTGCTGTCAGCGGTAACATAATAGTACAGCCTCCCACGTACAGTCTCTATCTTGTCTTCATGCCCTCTTCACTTGAACTTTAGTTTGTAGAGGCGACAGACACTATTATGTAGACCTGGTTTGCCTGGAGAAAATCCAGACGACGACTCCCGCGAATGTCTTGTCATATTAAGGAGCACACCACACACACACACACACGGCGGGATCCTCTGGGTCCTCCCAGAACAACGTACGTATAGTGTACGTACAGTGTATGTAGTATTCCATCTTCCCTGTACTAATGGACTGGGAAATTTTTCTCCGTAGTGGCTCCTGGCTCCTAAGGAAAATTTATGGATCTATGCAATGGGCCCCACTCCATTTTCCATATACGTACGTACATACATGGAATGGCATGGCAAGGCGTGGATCGTGGAAACGTGACTGCTACTGCTACATATTCATCCATGCATGTGTTCAACGTGGAGAAAGTATTTTCGATGGAGGACCCGACCGACCGGGCCAACAACCTTTGTGACTTTTTGCACAGCATGGCAGTGCATTGTCTTAAGGGCCCTCCCCACCGCAGGGTTTTTCCCATGTTTAATAATGACAGGAAAGTTGTCGAGAGACGCGA
Organism: Orthonychiurus folsomi; assembly: GCA_036851895.1. Lineage (NCBI taxonomy): Eukaryota > Metazoa > Arthropoda > Collembola > Poduromorpha > Onychiuridae > Orthonychiurus > Orthonychiurus folsomi. The sequence goes on along the minus strand of JAAXYW010001466.1, from coordinate 1,998 downwards.
CGCGACGGCCAAAGGACAAGGAGTTCAAAGTTGGAATAATAATAAGTTGTGACCCCCCGAGTTTGTGTCTGGCTTGTGTTCTCCAACCCCCTAAAAAACCGCCATAACATTTCAAATTATAAATGAGACATTGGGGGGACGCGGACGAGCCCACAGCACTTCCAGGCAGACGGTTTCACTCCATTATCTCCCATTTTCTTAGCTGGAAAAAGTCATATTGGATTACTTTTTCCTCTGATGACTTCCCCGGGCTCCCCAAACCAATTGTGAATTTAACTTTCCATCTGGAGATCCATGCACACATGCATAGATAATGTATTTCATTCGTCAAGGCGGGTGGGCTACCAGGGATTGGAGGGTGGGGGGTATTATTGCATGAATAATTTCATTTGAACTCCCCAAGACTACGTGGCTGATTACAAAATTTTAATGGACATCACTCCATTTTTGATGGGAGTCTCGGTTGAAATTTGGTTTGGGCGAAATGTATACCGGGCATTTCTGAATATACACAGTAAGCAATAACAACAGATACGACGAGTTCCACTCGTTACCTCACCGTCGTACCAGTTTTTTTTTGATTTGTATGATTGGGCCGTCTTTCGGCGGACCTGTCAAAAAAATCTTAAGTACTCATTAAATGTCCTCCTCCACGGAAATCTTTAGTAAAAGGCGAAAGATTTATACGTCTTGAAGGGAGACCAGAGCTACGGTTTCGTACACGCTCCTTTTGCTCAGGTACACTTCACAGTCGCATTACCTCACCTGGCTCTCATGTGCTACATGCGTATATCCCACAGGAAATTTAACATATGAATAAATAATTTTCTTAATTAAGTTCAGAATACACCACTCATTTAGATTTAGCATGAAAATTTTTAAAATTGTTTTTTTAATGAGTTAAAATAGCCACAATTATGCATACCGACTGACCCTATACCCCCTTCCCATATACTACAGTACACGCGTGCACTTGCACTTTTTCATAAAACATTGAATTTGAATAATAATTTTCAAATACACGCAAGGCAAATTTTACACAACAATAAAATTTGCATTTTGGTTTAATTCCAGGTCACATAGTTTTGTGCTCACACTCTTTGCGGCATCACCGCGGCCACTCCTCCACCCCAGTATTGTCTGGCTCATCAATTGGAGGGCCGGGTGCGGGTGATGGGTCGGAGGAGGCAGAGGACCCCATGTCAACCGCCGATGGTGACTCATCCTCAGTTTTTCTGGCAATGGGTGATTCTGCAGGACTGGATGAGGGTGACAGGAGTGGTGGACCTGGACAGTCATCCCCCCTCACTGCCGCCCCACTCATCCCCCAACTCAAAGTGAAGCCGGGACATGAGTTGAAACTCAAATGTGACCTGAATAACACCTACGGACGAATCATGTGGCTCCTCAACTCCAAACCGATTCGAACGGACAATGGTCGCTACTCCATTCAAGGGCCGTCCCTTAATCGTGCCATTGAAGGGCGTCTGACGATCAACAATGTACTCCCGGAGGACAATGGGGTTTGGCAATGTCATGAGACCAAATTTGATGGAAAGGAGCACGTCTCGAAACCGATTTGGGTCGTTGTTCTGGGTAAGTGGAAAATAAATGTGTTTGTTTTGGTAAATCAATGTTATTTTCAAACAGTAAGAACAGTTAATTTCAAAGTCTATTTTAAATAAATGATTTAAATGGCCACAGAAAGCAATAAAGTGTTTGCAATTGTCCAAAAGAGCGGCTGGTACACAGTGCACATGTAAACTCACACAACATACCCCCTAGTCCAAGTTCAAGTGGCCCCTCAACTCCAGCCAAACTCCCCACATAACCTCTATTAAACTCCCACTCATAACCTCCATTAAATTCCCCCACAATTAAACTCCCGTTCACTACCCTCATTAAATTCCACCACACAGCCTCCTACGCGAATCCCCTCCTCTCAACCTAGCTCTTGCGCCTTCATCGGATCCCGACCTGACCACCTAGCACCTCCAC
>JAAXYW010001465.1:0-21399 GCA_036851895.1 Orthonychiurus folsomi | reverse complement strand
GTCATCCAGTCAACAGCTAAAATGGAAGCATTGGGAGATTCAACAACTTATACGGCTCCAATTGAAAAGATTCCTTCGGCTCAAGTTTCGGTACTGATAAGACTTTCAAAGTGTATTGAAGTTACAGTCAAATATTTCATAAAGTGATGACTGACTTGTTTACAAATGAAACCGATATTAACGAAGTGCAGTGAACTTACAAAAATATAATGTTAATAAGACGCTTGTAATTTTTCAGATGAAAATGAAGCCGCCGGGATTTTTGCAACCATTTGACGCACCGGACTCTGGATACAATTCCTTGCAAAATTCTCCGGACCAGGAATGCCCTCCCCACACGTTGGACTGGGAAAACCTGTCAAAGGAATTGGACAATCTTGTTGCACCCGTTGTCCCCCATGTCCTGGAACCCAAAGGACTCGTATTTGCTATGGAGGAATGCTCGTTTTCCGTCGATGGGTTAAAGGATCAGGATGCCTTCACATATTCAACCCTGGAAATTCAAGTGACCGGACCCCTTGGACAAGACTACAAAGTTGAAATAGCTACGGATTTTGACACCCTCATCTGTACCTTCACTCCGGACATCATTGGAATGTATCAAGGGAAGGTCTCCTGCGAGGATTTCCAGCTTCCTGGTTCACCATTTTATGTGTCTGTCTTTCGAGACTATGCAAATATTCCACGACCGGTCGTTACCCTGGACATTGAGATCACATCATCTGGACATTTTGACGCCAATGCCATTCAAGTTAGGAAGCCTTGGGGAATTGCATGCAACCCAGACACGGAACAGGTATTAGTAATTGTGAGTAATCTTTCTTATAACATTGATTAACATAATTTTGAATTTTCTACAGCTTTTAGTCACGGACCGCGAGCGACACGAAGTCCTTGTTTTCCTCCCAAGCGGTGAACTGGATTTTTCTTTCGGGAAACGCGGCTCCGGACCGAGTGAATTCTTCCGACCAACCAGCATTGCCTATGATAAAGCCAACGCTCGAGTCATTGTTGGCGACAAGGATAATCATCGCATTCAAATATTTGACAATCAAGGAAATCACATTACTAGCTTCGGGTCGCGAGGATATCGGTGTGGACAGTTCCTTTACCCGTGGGGCCTCGCCGTATCAAAATGTGGTAGGCTGATCGTCGTTGCAGACACAAGAAATCATCGGATTCAGCTTTTCACAGCGACTGGCAGTTTCATCCGTCAATACCCAGTCCGGTCATGCAAAACTGAATTCAACCATCCCCGTGGAGTTGCATTTGATAGCACAGGTGGGTTTCATTTAAACGCTAAACATTCCTCTTGTTTTTCTACAGAATTGAAAACTTTTCATGCTAATTGTGCCTATGTGATTATATTTTCCAGGGGAATACATTTTTGTGAGCGACTTCAATTTGAATTGCATCTTTAAAATTGACGTGAGCTTCACAACTTGCACGAAGATTGTTGATGGGGACGGATTACTACGAAGACCACAAGGACTTGCAATGGATGCAGCCGGAAATCTCCTGGTAACTGACTCAAGACACAATTGCATAAAAGTTTTTCGCCCAGACGGAACATTCATCCAAGAATTCAACAAATTCTCAACTGCCTTGGATGCAACGCCGATGGATCTCCCATTGGATGTAGCTGTAATGCGTGCTGGATACTTGGCCATTCTAGACCTGAACGGCAGAGTTAATATTATATAAAACTTTTATTTGTACATTGATTTTATGAATGGATAATGTTTTAAAGATTGAAGAGTATTTTAATTTTGTTTTTGAATTTGAATGATTTTATACCTATAAACTTGGACGTTGAGATTTTTTATAAAGACGATTGCTAAAAGTGTTGAAAAAATCGAGCAAAATTTGATAAAGTGAAATAAAAACGACTGATCTATATTAATATTTACACACACTCGTCTCTTGTGCGTTGTGCTTCAATTTATTTCATCAAATATGTGCGTGCATCCCAAATAAAAATAGAAACCATAATTAGGAGATAAGTTCAAGTTTGTAATTCGACGCAAAATTATTCTAATGTTTAACTAACTGAGGCCTAACAAACTAACTCTATCATCACGTCAATTCGCGGAGGCCTATAAAATAAGCGCTACAAGCAATTTAACCAAAAATCAAATAGTTTGTATAATGTTTGCCCATTGCATTTGGCTAGCCTTCGAAACTATTGTAGATTACTTTACTTGGAATTACAATTACAATCACACAGCCCGAATCAGGGAGACATCCTGTCAACCCAAAACCGTCAAGTGTGCCACAATATGCAAAACGAATTATCATTGTCAAATTCCCAATAGTAAGACGAGAACTTTTCAAGTGCACTCGAGTTTAAAAGCATGTCACCGTTTGTCTTTCAATTTAATTTATTTGCACCCATTGTATCGGGTGCATTTTGTAACCCGATAGAAGTTAAATTAGCAGTTAAGCTTGAATTCCTACCAGCTACTATAGAACTACACTGATTAGTTGAGACCTCTCCGCACTCAACTTACTGCGAACATTTACAATTATTGTTCAAGTATATAATGCGATCCCGAAATCCCGCCTTCCAGCACAACAGTTGGTCTTCCAAGTGCTTTACAAAACAGATGTACTACAAGAGGTGTTCCACACAATTGTAGAAAATTTAACTGCTTTAGACGTATACATGACCATCCGTATTAATCGCAGTCATTTCGATGCTATCATCCTGGCTCCTCTGAAGAGGAGTGGCGGGTTTCGGTGTTGGTCCACGTCTGTTTAGCCCTCCTCCCGGTGTATGCGAGGCCAATTCTTTGGCCCGAAGCATTTCCTGTTTGATGATAATTTCATTCGTCAAATGGGCTTCGCGTCGCATTTGTTCCTGGAGTTTCTTGGGAACATCTGGTATAATTCCCTTCAGGATGAGTACACAGAGGTTGACTACATTCTAAATTCAAAGGACGCACAAGTCAAGCTAATTGTAACATTTCTCATTTGCCTCATTGAACTCATCTGAAGCCTTGCCTGGAAGATTACGACAAAAGCCAGTCTGACTGTCAGAACTTCCCAGTAGAAAGAATTCGGTGTGTATCGCTTTCTTTCTCTCTCATAGGTACTGTTGTAGTGATTTGCAAAATACCTGTAAGCAAACCACTTCCAACTGAATCTGGGAGTTAGAAGGCTCACAAGTGTAGTTAATACATTTATTCATACCAGCACACTGGCTCATCTTGAGAAGATGGGATTTTTCCATTCTCGTCCAGCAATAAGCTAGTGTTAAAAGAAGTCAGAGAAAAATCCAGGAAACCGTCAGTGGTTCCTCTTTCGTAGTAAAAGACCAGCCTCGGAATGAAGCTGGATGTGAACGCAATTATCAGGGCCTGGAATCAACAAGCTTAGTAATATTCAGTAGCACAAGGCAGTTGAACTCCAAAAAGGTCACTCACATTTGAGATAATAGCTATTTTCGAGACAGTCTGTAATATATCAGACCACACTCCAATGCTCTTGACACGAAGGCCAACCGGGCGTCGACTGTGCATTAGCATTTTTGTGGCGTCCAGCCTCATTTCCATTATATTATTCAAGAGTGCAAAGAATGGAGCCAGGGGGAATGCCACAACAAAAATCGTGATGAAACCGTACTGCAGGACTGCACAAAGTAACTCGGGTGTAATAAACGGAATTTTCTAGATTAGTTCTTGTCAATGTTTACCCATTTCCAAATATTCTGAAAACAGAGAGCGAGAGTGCCACACAAGGAGCTTCACGTCCCGTGCCCATTGTGTCTTGAATTTAATTGATTCCCGTTTCTTTGCTCCTGCCAGCATTCTTAGCCGTCCAATCCATTTTAAAATTAGGCTAAAAACAAAACAACATCGTCAGAAATTTGGTAAGATATACTCCCAATTCCGAAGGAATACTCACGGGCCTGTCATTTCTATTACAGCATTTACAAATTGTTTCCCAACCATAATAATGGCGAGCTGAATACATAAATCCGCCATGCACCCCGCCGGACTGCACTACAGTAGCAGATATTTTGATTCGTAAATATTACAAAACAATTTCACAACACAGGCAATAAGTGAAATGAAGGATTTAGATCTGTTTACTTCTTCACGAATTAGGAATGGCCGCGGCTTGTGTGGCGGGCCACCATATCTACCCTTGAAGAATGCAATGTAGAAAATTGACGAGTAGAAGTTGACAAATTGAAGGGCGTAGATTTTGAGGGTTAAACTATCATCATATTCTGTCTGGGATCGGTGCATCTCCAGTTCAGTCAAATATTGGGCAACGTGCGCGTACAACTACTCATGGACATATACAAAGATGCTTTGTTAAACTTAATCACAATTAAGTTTTAGTCAGGCTTTAAAAATTACGTTGTTGAAGATGACAATAATGACTAAATTGAGGCAAGCGGAGCTCGCTGTCACGATCATACTATTTCGACCTTTGTGGCCTTCTTTCGAACCAGCTTCTTCCTGAGTTGCCAACACAGCTCTGACCGCAACACGGTATGAAATAATAGCGACGACGACGGCGGCAGCCATCGTCACCTAAATTAAGAAGAATCCGCCAGTTACAACAACTTGGTGTAATTCTTGTAAATTCACTATTGCAATTGAAACGTCACCATCAGAAGCACAATAGACAGACTCAATGCGGTGTAAGGTACACGGGTTTTCCAAAAAGAAACTTTTGGCTCAACATCGGTACCCACAACCTTCACTCCCGATTTCTTCAGCTTTTTCAATCTGGTCAGAAATTCTAGGCGAGGAGGTTCTTCCAATTTGTCCATGCCAGACAAATCCCACTTGTGCGTTATTTGAGCGGAGTATCTTTTCCAAAATTCCAGGAATATTGCAGCTTTAAAACCAAAAAGTTATAAAATTTCACAATCCTAAGATAGAAACGAAACAACAATTACCCCAAAATGACATCAAAATGGCGAACACAACGGTTGCATTATTGTCAAACATGTGCGTCACTTTGGCATAAGTACACGTGTTCTTCAAGTCCCAAAAATTACAACCGGGTCCTACGTGCCCACACATTGGACACATTTTCTTATCGATCACGCCTTCGCAAATGTCTTGACTAAAGCAAATCAAAGGGAATTCCAGTTAATCATTAGTCTTAAAACAAGAGATGTGCAAACCTGTAAGTATCACGGCTGAAGCACCCGTAAACAAAGCAGAGGAACCCAAGTATAGAAGCCGGGATCAACCTTTACAAAAAAATAATTCTAGTAACAAGTTCTTGGTTTGAATAAAGTGTGCTTAGTGTGCAGTAGAAATTAAATTAACATTTGCGTATAGTATCCAAGCCAGGCGTAGTAAAGGCCAATTTGAACTCCAAAATATTCCTTTATCACATCCAAAGGCTGATGTTTACAGAATTTCTTGAGAGATGCCCATTCAGTGTACAGCAAATTTCGTACAGAGCCTGGCATTTTTAAGTCGCCCTAATTTAAGTAGGACCCGTTAGTCACAGGAAATTCACGTCTTTTTAAAATACAATACTTACGTCATGGAGGGGATACGCCGCGTAGTAAACTTTATCGCTTATCAATCGGTCAATCCCAACAGCAAACTCATCAGATGCGTCATCGGAAAATCGTGTTCTCTTGATGATGAAGTCCACAATTCTAGCTCTGACTTGTTCCTTGAAAAAGTCGGGTTCGCTTATGTCAAACCTGGTAATATTATTAATAAATTTTATTCCAAATACAGCAAGCTGTACACAAGTATTTGCTATATAACTAACAGATATTCTTTGTCTCGGCTGTAAACATAAGTAAGTCGCTGGGTCTCCGGTGGAAACTTCGTTTGGTCCAATTCTACGTGTTTTCTGAACCAACTCCCAATCGACACTTTTTCAGAGATATTGAATCGAACTCGCTTCCTAGCGGGTGACTTATTTAAACAATATTTTAACTTTATTAGTCCCAAACCTGGAGCTGTTTAAAGTGCAGCAATTAATTGTACCTGGTCAACAACTTCATCTGTCAATTGTGTCAGTGCAATATCCCCTTGTAACAGCTTATCATCCAAAACTTGCTGGAAACAAAACATTATGAAAACGATCGGAAGGCGCTAAATAGACCAAATGACTCACTTCTTTCATCGGCAAACACAATTTTAAAATTTCAGAATATCGTCGTAAAACTTCCAGTGGAGCATTAACTTTGGTGAAGTACAATTTACTTCCTTCCAGTTCCTCTCTCTCAAGATTGAGTCCTTCTTCTGCCAAATTTCGCTCAAACACATCCCGAATTCCTTGCTTTTCTACGTCTTCTCCGGAACTAGCCTCCGACACCAACACGAAATCAATTTCGGTGACCTTCATGATTCCAAATGGATTCAAATTCAAGTAAATTATGAAACTAAGATGTGTCAAATCTGAAATCTTGAAGAGGTGACGATTTTCTAGTCTGACCCATTCTGTGAAACTGCGCCCCAAACAAATGGACTTTCTCGTGATCCATTAATAGCAAATCATCTAAATGAAAATCAGTACCCACAACCTTAACCGCAGGCTATTTAGAACAATAAGGGATACATTTCAAACAACCTTGATAAAATTTGACAAAACTGCCTGCCGAGAACTGGCGCCAATTACCCGGATAGCAATTAATATCTATCGGCTAACCACATCCTTCTCCTGGATCATTCAGCTATGACGAACGCATACCACCGTGCTACTTTAAGTTTAAGCAAGAGATAAGAATGCCACATAAAAATAAGTTCACGCCAATAAGTCGAATTCTCGAATTGAAGAAATCCCTCCTTTTAATTGGTCAAAGTGTAGTTTCAATTTTGAAAAATTTCAAAAACGGCAATTCACATGTCTTTAGTGCATTTAGATCTTGTTGAAAGCAGCAATGTCAACACTTTGGACCTACATTAATCAGAAAATAGAGTTGTATTAGCAGCATATTGATTTTTTTAACATTAGAAAATCCAATATGGGACTTACGTAGTCTTCGAATGCCTCAAGCTTCTCTTGCAATTCGTCAACAGAAACCAAATCGTCGACAATAACCGTATTGATTTGGAGCTTTTTAATCCCATAACCAACAGGAACTAATTTTGATACTCCCCAGAGGAGACCCTCCATTTCGACGGAACGCACAGCCTTCTCCAGAGCTGAATTAGAAACAAACAAAATTACACTATTTAAATTTTCTGTTCCTTGAGACACTCAAAACGAGTATAAGATCTGCGTCCTGCAACGTACCGGCCATATCAGTTTCATCATCCCACGGCTTCACATCAAGAATAACATTGGACTTGGCAACCAGGGCAGGTTCTGCAAAGAATAATTCAGTATGAGTATGACTATAAGTATAGAGTTTAAACTTGGTTAAAACCATTAAAAGGATATACTTACTTTTGGATTTCTTCGCCGCGTACTCAGCCAACCTCTGTTCTTTCACTTTGGCTGCCTCTGCGTCTTCCTAATAAATATTTCAACAAGAGTCAATAAAAGGGGAAAAGGAAATGCGAATGAGTCTAGAATAGAAGTAAGTAGTCTTACTTCTTCATCATCGGATCCGAAAAGGTCGACATCATCATCATCCGCGGGCGCATCCTTTGTTTCTTTTTTGATGTCACCACTTCCCTTGGTGGGAGCCGCGGGAGACGTAGTTTTGGATGCAACCTCCAATTTTGCAACACGCCCGGTCAGCTCGCGAACCTGAGTTTTAAAAAATGCTCTATGAGAATTGACACTCAGTTCGAGCTAAAAGTTTGCATAATTGAATTCAGAAGTTTTAACTGGGTTGCGTTTTACGTTAACGTTTAACACCGGAAGCTGAACGCTGCAAAAGTATAATTCATAAATCGGTATTTGAGAACACAAAAGACAGACCTGACTTTGGAGCTCCTCGACCTGTTTCTTCAAAATAGCATTTTCGGCCCGCATGACTTCAGAATCCTCACCACCACCTGAAGAGGGAGCAGAAGACTTAGAACTTTGCAAAGTCACTTGGATTTGTTCCCGAGCCTTTGCAATTTGCTGTGATAAACTAGACAAACTTGAGTTGTCTGGTTGTTGTTGTTTGGCAACTTCAGCCGGCCTGCCAGCATCCCTTGGTTGAGCCGATTGAGCTCCAACACTGCCAACACCACCACGACCACGACCACCTGCCACAATTAGACCCAAACCATAGCCGTCAGCGTCAGCCCCACATTCAATCCAGGAAACAAGAATGCAATTAGATTTGCTATACAATACACCTAAATTACTATTTGATGTTTTTCTATAGCTCAAAAGGTGAGGAATAAGACTATCTGAAAACTATGACATGCATATAATAGCCAAATAGCCTTGCCGGTTAGATGACGACGAAAGTAAAGTTAAACCTCTGTCTGGTCAAGAATATTTAGACCTTTGACTAAAAATATTATATACCATATAATTGCAGTATTTACTAACGTTAAAAGAAAACATTTTAGTTATCCAGCAAAACTGCTAAAATTACAGCAGAAGCGAACTCGAACTACAAAATCAAACTTCTTGACAAACTACTGGAAGAGAGGAAAGAGGGACTACGTAATATGCTCATAAGTTTTAGTTTTCAATCCTTTGCTTGTGGTGGATTTTTTGACCATATTCCACTAACAAACGTGCAAATAAAAATTAAATCAAAACTTTGTAAGCCCCATAAAGTAAAGTCCTACAAAATCAAAATCCCACTACTACTACGCTAATCCTACTGATAGGTAACATGCAAATCCAACAAAGCAACACCGTATTGTAGTTTACACAAAGCTACTAAGCTACTAAGCCTATTTTGTAATTTTCTGGCAATACCGTGAACTAATTAATTACAAAGCAAAATAAACCAAGCATTCAATCAAATCAAATTAAAGCAAAGCAAGAGCACGCAAGCAAAGCAACCGGTCGGGTCGGTGGTCAACTCAAAATATCATAATCATAGCATCTGAGGTCAACTTAATCTTCCTCAGACAAATGCCAATCTCAGTCAGTAATAAAATAAAATTCTAATTAAATAAAGGACGTACTCTGATACTGCTGGAACTTGTTTTCCGCTTCTGCAAACTTGAGGTAGTCTAAGGTGAATGCTACGGACTCCAAGATGAGCAAGGAATTGGCCATATGGCGGTGAGACGACAACAGTTTTTCAGTTTTTGGATGTGCAAATTGGCTTGAAGATCTTCACTCCCGGCGGCGTGGCGTGCGAAAGAACGAAAATTGGTGCCGGATTTCTGATCCCCTTCCACATCCTCTGATTGGGGAAGAGGTGCTATCACACTCGATTACAAATATTTGCAAGTAGAGGGTCAAAAAGAGGTCATTAGCCGTCCGTGCATCTGCAGAACTTCATCATAGATGTTCTAAGCTTACTAGAATCTCTTGGACAAATTAATGTTGAAATTTTTATGCAGTAGTTTTGCATAATGGTCGATTCAGGACTTTTAAGTTAAATTATTGAACGCTACTCAAACTCGAGGGCTTACTACTTTCTTGATACCTGAAAACAGATTAATGTATGCGAATTAGTTTAGTGTAGCTTGTGATGTTATTGATTTGATTTGCAGATTTGCTGCGCTGATTTATCTTTTGTTCTCATAATATTATGATTGATTTAATTCGCAATTTTGCATGGCATTGAACGATCTAGCTCTCACCTCTCGGTGTGGCCCTGCGCGAGCTTTGCGCATTCCCATTGAGTGAACTTTTACGTAAGGAATTGTAGCTTAGCAGGCAGGACACGGGTTCTAGGAGTGCGTGTATGGTTCTACAATTAGAAATTCTTGGCCAGACTCTATTTCAGTTAAAATCCTTCTACCAATTCCTTCTTTGTTAGTGACCGTCTGACTGTGACTGAACAACATGGCGTGGGGTGAATATCCACCGGAGTATAATGCCAGAGTTCATGGGACTTATGACCCGGGCAGGTACTACGGGAAACGTAAGTCGTGAATTCTCATTTGTCTTCTATAATTTAAATTGCATGATTGGAAAAATCTAAATACCGGAGTTTGGTAACTCAAATTATCATTCATTCAATGAGCAACATAGAAATGCAATCACAAGGCTTGAAGTTGCTTACGCTGTTCCGCTGTGTTCCGTGAGTATTGAATTCATCAAATATTTAATATTTCAGCCGACACAAAATTTTCGCAAGTCAAATTGGGAGAATTGTTCGCCTGGATCGGCCGCAGGAATAAAGGTCCCCAAGGAATTGTCAGCGCCGTGAGCCGAAGTAAGATACCTTTTTTAAAATTAAAAATGAAGTCCCATTATTGCTTAGCTCCATAGCCAATGGCCAATTTCTACATTTTTAGGCTATTGGCGATTTTGCCACCGATGGATGTTCCCATTGAAGCCATCCATGGCTGGTTACATGCAAATGGTTGGCATGTGCATGTTTTACTTCTATGCGACTAACTATGGGAAATACCGTAAGTGTACCAATAGTAGTAATGCAATAGGAAATAGTTAATAGTGGAATATGCAAGTCCAAGTGAGCTTTGTCTTTCAGGCAAGCACCGTCTCTACAAATACCACTGGTAAAAACTTCGGAACGTCATCTAAAATTGTCTAATGTCATCAGTCAGCAGTCAGTCGCCAGACCTTGTCGTTTCTGGTAGTGACAGCACGACGACAGTAGTGAGTAATAGGCAACAATTAATTTGTGAAAATTGAGAATAAATAGTTATTGAAATTGATCGTATTTTCCTGTTGTGGAATTCCAACATTTAATTATTGGTATTCATATTTTTCATTTGTTCGCCTTAACTAGACAAGCCGCGCCTAAACTTAAGATGTGGCTGTATATGGCAAATGATCCTGCCACAGCAATTATTGCATTGCAGTTACCACAACATTTTTTTCTGTTTTCTAGAGCAATTCAGGTCTTATCCAATTTATTTTTGATTTGAGGCACAAAAATGTGACGAGTTTTGTGCTACGCGCAGGCAGATGCAATTAAGGAGTGGCTGGTAATTTTCCGCCTTGATAACAATTCAAACAATTATTATACTGTATTCGTATAATACTCGAAAACATTCGTGATAAACATAACGCATCTATAAAAATAACTACTCTTAATTCTAAATATCGCATTTAAGTCAATTCTGCATTCATGTAGTTCCACGGCTCTCAATTGAAGTTACTGGGGCTCCTGGTGCACATTTTGACAAGCGATCAGTATCAGCATTTGACTGTTGCATTTGTAATTTGGGAGACGATCCTGAACTCGGAACAGTTTGTATTACCAGTGTCTTTTGAGTATTCTGATCAGTCACTATTGTCGTTCGTAATTGTGGCGGCACATCAGGTGAAGTCTTGCTTTTAATAGCTTCACTATCATTAACAGGAGGAAGGAGGATATCTATTGCAGTCCAAATTAAACCTTTCATAGTTCCAAACATTGATGTATCTTCTGGCGGGGGCAAATCATCGCGATGATGTTCCGGGATATCTTCAGGATTGTAGCTTCCTGATGGAGGAAGACTAGCACTTGGAAGACTTACATGTAGAACACGAATCAGTTCTCGAAGTTGAGCCTCTTGCCTTGCCTTGGCGAAATATAATTCTTTTAATTCTGTTTGTATCCTTGCCAGTTCCTGAACACGGCTTTCTTCTTTAGCTGCTTCTTTTCGAGAGGATCGGACATATTCAAAAACCATTATTCCTAGATAACACAACAACATATATAGTCTGTTAATATGTGATATTGTTACAAGAACAAGAATGCTATTTAAGAAATCCAGTAATAATTAATGTTGTTAAACACACCTGCGGCTGTTACAAAAATTACTCCTTCACCGAGCAATTCCGCACCTCAAATCAATCGCCATGCTTTCATTTAGTTTTGGAATATTTACTGGCTTTCCTAAATTCATTGTCCACATCCGCATTTTGACTTCACACCAGTGGTAAAACTGTGCAGGCGGCATGCTGTACAAAAAAATACAATAAACATTAACCATCTTGGAAGAAGTCGCATAGATTCAAACTCTTGTTTCAAATTTAAGCCACACATCCCATAGCAAGTTCACTTACAACTTACCATATATAAGTGCGAAAGAACGGATTCGACTTTGCTCTAGACTTGACATAACTCTGCAAGAGGTTTTGAAACTTGCTTGAGGACTAGAGCTCCTAATTTAAATATTGGGAAGGCACCGATTGCCATTCTGTTTCCGCCTCCGTGAGGACTCGTATTGACTTAGCTTCCTTATGCTAGCTCCGGCCTCTGTAATTAAAATTTTCGTCTTTTAGCAAGATGTTCAATGTTCATCACTAATTGCTAATACATCACTAACTATACTAATGACGAATGACTTAGGTATCTTTTATCCACAAATCGAAATCCTGTGACATTTCTGTTTTCACCTACCTTGAATTATAACCGTTCACTTCGGACTTCACTCGGGCTTAAACGAATCAAACTATGCTTCCATCCTTGCCATGCATGCCTTTGCTTTGCGAATTTTCCTCCTGAGGCGAGGTCAGAGGTGGACAAAATACAACAGCAAATCCAAAATCCCAAAAAATAATACAAAATTGAAGGTGTAGAATACAAATCGAGTTCCCCGCTCTGGAACCAACAAATGTAGTGCGCGAAGTACCCCAATTTCTGCGGACGAAAAACCCAGTGACCCCCTGACCCAATGCCTGACTCACTATTACAACACTTAACGTACCTATAAGATAAAATTGGTAATTAGATGAAATTAGAAGTTGTAATGAGTGCACAATAATTGCAAAATTTTACTCTTGATGATGAAATAATTTCATAATTCCCGACACCAACTGTTGTAGCATGCATGCATGCATTGTGAAATTGTGTTGTGATTGTAAATTACTCTCTTTTCGTATATAGAATTAGTATCCGATCCACATTTAAATGCAATTCGATTTTAATCATTTTTACAACAATAAGCTGAGAATAGAAGTAAGTAGTCGAGAATTAAACTGCTTACAAATTAACCTTATTTCAACTAAAAAAGACACATTTCCAATTGCTAATATTCATAATACAATATTATGCAGAAATTACGCATGTGCTCACATGAAGTATGCAATTCTAGATCTACTAGATCCTAACTCTCAAATTCCCTCAATTGATAGAGTCTTTGAGATTAATGCACACAGGGTTGAAATGCAATCACCAAACTGTGTTCTGGTGTAGACTGCAATGGACCCAGATGCTTCGGCAGTAGCTTTCGCAGCAATGGGAAACCCTGCACCTTACACTTCTCAGGTGCGGTGTTTCAATAATTAACTCCAATAACCTTCAACCAATTAATTTAACGGATTGAGAGTAAAATATACTATACCTAAACAAAAAGTACATCCTTACGGCTAGCCTAGCCTGTATGAAAAACAAGAGTTGGGCTGTTAGATTAACTATTCATCATCTTCGCTGCTGTCAGAAGAAATGGCAATAACAGATACGGGAGCTGAAGGTTTCTTAGACGTAGATGCTGATGGGGACTTTGGGGAGGCTGACGTGGACGATTTCTTTGCAGATGCAGGTGTACTTGAAGTTGATTTCTTTCCTGGAGGTGTAGGTTTCTTAGAAGTAGAAGGTGTGGATTTTCTAGGCGGTGAAGGCGATGATGATGACGCAGAAGGCGATTTCTTAGTTTTTGAATTCGGGCTAGTTGCCTTTGATGGAGTTTTCTTGGCTTGGGCTTCGTCAGACGTAGTCTTAGATTTCTTACTGGACGGTTCCTCGGATACCTTTTTGGTTGAGTTAACCTTCTTCGACTTTTGTGTTTCACGAAAATCTAGAACGAAAATAAATGCTACAACCGAAATCTCGCAACAGGCCTTCAATCCAATCACCAATGCGTATACAACTTGTCGTTTCATTCTTTGCTACTTGTCACCAAAGAAGCATTGCAAGGAAAAAAAGAAATGCACGGCTGAGGTGGACAATAGCTGAACTAAAGAAAATGAAACTATATAATGTCCCAGACGTTAAGGAAAGCCGGACAAGACTTATGCTTGAACGCTAAGGGTGCTCTGGGTATCCTTCAAGGCTATCAAGACGAAGGAATGAAATTCGGCAAAATATTATGCCGTATGAAATTCATAACATAGTTAGTAAGCCTAGTTAGTTGCAAAAATGCATTATTTAAATCATCTTACGTTCAAGGGACTTTCTAATCGGTTCCAAGAACTGCTGGAATTCCATTTCTTCGACGGCTTCCAGAACATCATTTGAATTCATCGTCTTTCGCCCTTGCTTGGTGGCCAGGCTTGCAGCTGAAAGCGCAACATAACCACAAATGTGGATTAGCAAATTTCCACACTCCATCCGTTTAAGTTTAACACCAATAAGACTCAATGTTACTACAATACAACTACGCTATACACATTGTATTTATGACTTACAAGTTGCCGTGACGTACAACACAAAAACCGAAGCTGTTTTTCCAATCACACGCCTAGCCTCTGCCGACACGTTAGTTTGGGGAGGAAGGGCCTGATATTGACCAAAAATTAAAATAACACAAAATTAAAGCGATTACTTTGAACTCAGAAATACTTGAAGTATTACCTCGTTGATTATCCGGCTCACAACCGCATGAGGAAGTCCCAAATCTTCTGGTTTCTCGGCCATGCTACTTTGTTTATATCTTCAGGGGACAAAGTCAAGTTCCTATCGTCAATGTTTTAAATCCCGTAAAACAATGCCGATGTCAGATTAGATGTCAAATGGCAATTTTTTACTCCTTTTGTCCTTGTCTTGAGCGGATGCCGAAATCAAGTGTGTATTCTCTAACTGGCGGCAAGACTTTCGATTGCTCTCCGCTGTACAGCGTTTCCCGCGTCATAGATTTTGGGTTCTATGTAGCGTCCAGCAAAAATTATAAATTAATTAAAAATGGTTAAATCAAAATGACAGCTCCCGGCGACTATCCACCCATTCCATGCTTTCCTTAATAAGGGAGAATTTTTCTACATACACATATTTTATTAAAGGGAGTTTAAACCAACCCAAATAATATATATAAATCAGTACAGCAATCGGTATTCATATGCCAATCTGAAAACAAATGACAGCATTTCATTGCTAATTCCTTAGTCGTAGTATCGCACTAATCTTAAAACTTTAGATTTTCGGTGATTCAGGTATAACCAAAGAGGCAGTAATTAAATTTGGTATAATTAAGCTAACCTAAAAGTAAGATTTCTGAAGATAATAAAACGGTAGTTCATTCGAAATTCGTGGTATAACCACGGATTCCTGAAATATGTTCAAGAACAAATACATACAAAACTACAATGAATAACAATAATGCGGACAAGACCACTGTACCGAATTATAATCCAATGTAAGCCTAATTCCATTGCGGGACAATTGCAGAAAAACCCATTAATTTTGGTCACATTTGTAAAATTACAGCGAGTGGGCAGCAGAACTCTGAAAACAACAGATGAAAGAAAACGTAAGCGTCTTATCGACAAAGTGCCGGTAACTTTAATTGGATTCCTTAATTAAGATTTGGTTGACTTACATTTCATTTCAAATCACTTTCGGTCTCGACCTGAGACGATTAGTCCTTCTTTTTCTTTTTGGAGACCGATGTGTTTTTCTGGTCAGACATCGAAGTGTCCATTTTCCTCTTTCCCTTCGCATCGCCTGCTTTACTCCCTGAA
Organism: Orthonychiurus folsomi; assembly: GCA_036851895.1. Lineage (NCBI taxonomy): Eukaryota > Metazoa > Arthropoda > Collembola > Poduromorpha > Onychiuridae > Orthonychiurus > Orthonychiurus folsomi. Next base: position 5,760 of record JAAXYW010001465.1, on the reverse strand, counting down.
ACTGCCGGTTTCATATTGCTTTTCTGTTTCTTCTTGTCCTGTCGCTCTTTTTCTTCCAGCTCCTGGTTTTCCCTTTCAATGAGCGTGATCAGAGTATTACAACGACGTTGGAGCTCCATTGCTGTTCGAGATTTGATGAACCAATCAAATCGGAATTGTGGAGCAGCTCGGACGGCAATCCGAAGTTCATCGTACACATTTTCCTTGTCAAAGCCCAATTTGTGAAGCATGCATACGAGGAACCGATCTTCTTCTTCAGTGTAGTTCTTCCCTTTATTTGTCCCATAGGCAATTCTGAGTTGATGGAACGGAGCCCTGTAGCGAGCCATTTTTGCATCCAGAGCTTTCTTGATACTTACTCTGCGTTGGATCTTTGATTCTCCTCTCTCAATTTGTGCCATAATTCGATCAATATCTTGCAATTCATGACAGCGCTCCCAAAACACGGCGCTGTACTCAATAACTTCCTCTGGCAATTTTCCGTCAACTTCTTTTGCAATGTTCTCAATATCATCACGCCCGTACTTCTCATTTGCTTTGACAAACTGGTTGAAGTCCCGTTTAGCCCAAGTGGTGAATCCTTTATTTAACAAAACGTCACGCTCGGCTTGCTCGTCCTCTGTTAAAGGCTTGGCGTTGTCAATTTTCTTTTGTTCCTCCCTCTGAACTTTAGCCGCCTCCGCACCAAGGTCCATATTCCTAGGGACTTTGTACCCAAGAGATCGTCTGAAAAAGTAAATCTCTTGGTCCAGGAGCTCGAAAAGTCTTGGAGGGAAAAATTGGAAATCTTGAACAATGGGCAATTTAGGTGGTCTTGGTGCTTTTGGAGCCTTTGGTTCGGACACTCGAAGAGCTTCCCTGAAGTAAGCGTCAACAGCGTAATTTGCTTTACGCTCACGCTTAGGCGGTTCTATCCAGTGCCCAATGAAATTCTTTTGCTTTTCCCTGTAATCCTCTCCTTCAAATTTGTAAAGTGATTCAGTTGGCGCATCCAATGTAAAATTCCGTAGCGATGACTCTCCCAAGGCTCCTAACTTTTTGTTTAATTTTTCCGTCTTCTCCTCGCTTTTCTCAAGAATGGAATCAATATCTTCGTCTGTAATTTCAGAATCCTTGGATGCAAACACATGATCCGCTCCAAATCGAATCATATTTAGCATTTCATCTTTGCCAAGCTGGTTCGTCTTGCTGTCCACCAGTCTACCTTGTTGAATAACGAGCTTGTCCAGCCGGAGTTTGACTTCAGCCCTTTCCACAATCTTTTCTTCCACTGTATTTTCAGTGATGAACCGAAAAACTCGAACCTGTTTTTCCTGTCCAATACGATGGGCTCGATCCATGGCTTGTAAATCCATTTGGGGATTCCAATCCGAATCAAAAATGATGACGACATCCGCAGTGGCCAAATTAATTCCCAAACCACCGGCTCTTGTCGACAACATAAACAGGAATTTAGCGGATCCTGGTTCATTATATTCGTTTATTTGTAACTGACGATCTTCGTGAGGAGTCTGTCCATCAAGACGACAATAGTTGTAGCCACGCCATAGTGTATAATCTTCAAGAATGTCAAGCATCCTAGTCATTTGGCTGAAAATGAGAACCCGGGAACCCTGTTCTTGAAGTCTAGGCAGCAACTTGTCCAGAATCGCAAGTTTTCCACAATTGTATACGAGATGTGTATCCGTGGTATAAGGTGGGCCTGGCTCTGCTCCGTCAAACAAGTAAGGGTGATTCGTACATTTCCTCAACTGCATCAAAATATTTTGAAGACGCCTATACAAAAAGATATGTGTCATTAAAATAAAATAATTATCAACAGATGACATGTTCCAATAATTAAATAATAATATCCCATTAATAAAATATATATTCATCTTGATCTTACATTTTCTCAACACGGCCGGCTCCGTTGACAATGTCAATGTCCTTCATTAATACTTTTGTGTACCACTCCCGCTGCATTTTGCTGAGCCCCACGTAAATCTTGAGCTCCTTTTTGGGAGGAAGTCTCTTTTCAACTTCAGACTTCAATCTACGCAGGAGGAAGGGGCGTAGAACCGAGTGTAGTCTTTCAACCAGAGCATTATCCCCTAAACAACTATTTGTATTGAACCAAGAATCAAAATCTTCCGAAGAGCTGAAAACCTCTGGCAGTAGAAAGTTCAAAAGAGACCATAATTCATGAAGATTATTTTGTAGAGGGGTCCCTGTCAATAGCAGACGATTTGCGGACTTGAATTCTCTCACATATTCAGACAACTTTGATTTCTCATTTTTTATACGATGGGCTTCGTCAATTACAAGGTATCGCCACTGGAATTTCTTGAAAACGGTTTTCTCTCGAATAACCATCTCGTACGACGTTACACAGACATCCCACTCCCCTGGCATTAGAATATCTCGTATAAATGTTGCTCTGCTGTCAGCGTCTCCAATTAAACAAACAGCCCGAACAGAAGGGCACCATTTCTTGAACTCATTCATCCAGTTAGCCAATGTGGACTTCGGTACGATGACAATATGTGGTCCATTAATATTTCGGTAATGCTTCATGTATCCCAGAAGTGAAATGGTTTGAAGCGTCTTTCCCAGACCCATTTCATCCGCCAGAATTCCATTAATTCCATTCTCGTACAATGAAATCATCCAATTCAATCCACGGACTTGGTAATCCCTCATTTCTCCGCCCTTGATGTACGGCGGGGATTCCTCAAAACTAATAATTGTTTTTAAAGCAGCAGTTGTTTCTGCCAAAAGTTCTTCATCCTCCTCTTGTTCTGTTTTACGATGACGATGATCACCCGCATCCAGGGATGACCGGGCTGGATCTGCCCTTTTCCCCTTATCAGCTTTGGTTGGTTTAACTTTCAAAGGGCTCGTCGGGGACTTGTCTCTCGAGGATGTCATGAAATGTGAATAGATTTCCGTTTGTTTGAGAAGGAATTCGAAGCGTTTACCTTGGCTTTTCTCTTGACGGGTTTCAAAATCATCTCCACCTGGCTTGGAGGAACCCGTGTCGGATGATGCGCTGGAACTTTCACCGCCCGTACCTTGGACTGCTGGGTCAGCCATTGCTGGAATTGTCACTAGTTCTTCGCCAGTGATGATTTATAGTCTTGGAAAATCCTTGGTGTTGGTTGATGTAATAAGTAATTGACGGGAGGTAATTGACGGGTGTGAAAGGGAAACCGAAATGAAAGAACGCTCTTCTTCCCTCCGCGCTGGCTAGACCCACATTGCACGATGGTCATGCAGGAACGGGCGTGCAAAATCATCAAAAAACGGTCAAGTCTGACGCGACGCCGTCGCCGACCAGTACCCCGCAGGTATTTATTGCATTGCATGAAATTAAATTGCAATACGGCAAGGCAAAATGTAATACCACAAAATGCGTTATTCCTACTTTGAAATAATTTCGACATTGCATTGTAATATTGCATACCGGTTCGCACAGTCACAGGAAGGAATATGAAAATCGTTGCTCTCTTTTGCCAAATGTAAATGTAATTCCCTGGGTTTTACGAACAATAACGCGGACATGAATGAATCCACATAACAGACACTTTTATTCGTTATAGTAAAATATATGATTTCAATTTTGAGAACAAATAGCAAATTTTAATTGAAATAATAAAAGTCCTCCCCTTCCACCATGGACTTGGACTGAAGGCTTCTCATGAACGGTCCTTCACAATCTCGAGTCAATTCCTGTTGATTTCAATGACATATTACATGTGAACTTGTTTAAGAAAAACTAGTGATGTTCAAAAAATGTTCAGCATGCAATGTTTACCGTCTTAACACATATTACAAACGGCGGATGTGCTTCTTGGACATGTATAATTGGAATTTGAATTTTTAATGGGTGAGGGTTATAAAATTGCTGAGAAATCTTCTTCTGGTCCACATCACAGAATGCCTTGACTTTACTTTGGTTTTCTGGAGAGAGTGCCCGATAAAATCGTCTGCCTAATTTTCCAGCATTCCATATGGTAAAAGATTCCCATTTGCTTAGGCATTCTCTTTGCAAGCGTTCAAGTCTAAGGCCAAATATAACTTCTCTGCAAACACATCAAAACACGTGCTCATTAGAAGTTAAGCACAGTTCCCCAATCAGTAGCTGTGGCATGTTAACATTGTGCTTACTGAGGAATTGAAAATGTCGTGGAATGAACATGGTAGCGGTAAATCATCAGGTTTTCGTCCAATCGAATAAGCTTCCCACCGCGGTCCAAATGGTCGAAATAAAAAACTTGATCCTCAGGAAATTTTGTTCCCGTCTCAGCAAAACTTCCAACGCTTTCGAAAACGCTCCGATGACAAAACCAGGTAGTCATAATCATGGTGGGACCAAATGACAGGTAAATTTGTGTATAAAGCTGCTCCGGAGTTAGCGCATTTACCCATTTAGTAAATGTCTCCGTGGAATTTTCTGGTTGCCGTATGAATTTGCTTCCAATCAGCTATAGTGGAGATAAGAAATCTACCTCATTTTATGAAATTCCGTCCGTATATGCAGTTTTGACAAAATTTATTTAGCGCGTACAGCATTTCTGTTTCCATCCTTAAGGGCAATTCGGAGTTGTTCCTTGATTCGGTTGGGCATGAGAATGTCATCCTGTTATACAAAATAATTCATTGCAAATGTTTGCGAACTAAGTTTGCAAATGTGTTACACTTTACTGCATCACAGAAGCATAGGTATTCTCCGCTGCATTGCTCGAAGGCTCGATTCCTCGAGAATCCAGCTGAAAGAAATCGCCAGTCGATTCAAATTTTACTCCCCGTATTTGTTTTATGAAACTTACCTCCTTTGGAGATAGAAGCTTGTCTGGAAACAACCAGTGACATATTTGCCATTTTTAATTTCTTACACTTCTGGCCATTTTCTTCATCCCCTGAAGATTTCACTATGTTCGCCCCTCTCCACTTTTCAATAGTATCGAGGGAATTGTCTGTGCTGCAGTCATCACAAATGCTAATTTCTATTTGAAATTCAAACCTCTCATCGTCGTTTTCCTGATTTTTGATTGAGTCTAAAGTCTCCTCAATAAAGGCTTCGCAATTGTGGGATGGGATAATCACAGACACGGAGACACACTGAAATGCAGAACAATTGGAGTCAAATATAACTTATTTCCACAATTAAAATTTGCAGTATGTACTAGTCAGCATAGTTAAGTACGTCGGCAAACATTGACAACATTTTTATCATAAGCTTTCAGCCTGGAAACTGCGGAGCGGAAGAGTAAATGCAGATAAATTCTAATGAATAGCAATCAAACTTGTCTTTACTTACCGACCGGTTCATGCTGACCGCTCTGCTCAGGACGTTTCTTAATTGCAAAATAAAAAAACTCCACAGCCCAAACCTATAATGCTGTAATCACATCAAACTCAACCTATAATCATACTGCCCAACACTTCGCACCTGACTGCTGCAAATTCAAGTAAAATTCCCGGCTTTTGTCGAGCATTGCGTGTAGCAAATTCTGTCCATTCCATACTCCCATCACACAACACAGCAGGCACTACTGATATGTCCCTACTCTCCCTACCCTCTTTTATCCTAATTTTATAATCTGACTGGCGATAATTATTATACATCTTAAAGTAGGTAATTTAATTTTGTAAACCAGTTTTGAATGCATTAAAGGAAATGAGTCCGGGGCGCTGCGCTGCAGTGCAAAAATTGTTGCAAAGAAAGTAAATATATTTATTCGTTAAATAAATAAAGATGAAGATATAATATATTAC
>JAAXYW010001464.1:0-21406 GCA_036851895.1 Orthonychiurus folsomi | reverse complement strand
GATTAAAGAAACCATTCAGCAATTCCAGTCTCCGATAGCATGATATCATCTGGGTTGAGAGATCTTGGATCTTAAAGTTGACAATATGAATAAATAGTAATCATATATGTATTTTTAGAATCAAGTGCAGCACGGGAAACAATGAAGTATGCCATTTGAAGGTAAACTATTGCATGCAAATTCCTATTCCAGTAAATTTCAAGTAAAGATTGATGAGACCAAAGCCAATTGCAAGGAAGTGATTGGTTGTAGCTACTTCCAGTAAAGAGTATAGGTGATAGCTTTTGTGGGGCTGGGTTACTTATTGGACATCTGGTTTCAGTCTTTTGTACAAATTGTATACAACGCTATCAATAAATGTATATGTTCATATAACAAAGGATTCCAGCATATGGGAGTCGACAAAAAACACAAATTTCAAATTTTAGAATGCCCGTTTCATTTAAAAATGTATAATTTGCTCGAACACAAACGTACTGTGCCTAATGTATTCTTCAACATTACACATTTTATTTCGGCAGTCGTACAAAAAGAGTCGTACATAAATGATTTACATGCAGGATGCTTGATCACTTGATGTAACGGTAAACACAATTTCCTGTGATGCGCTGAATCATATACGATGCCACTTATAACTTTTTATTTGCATAAAGTGATGAAAAGCATACACCTCCATATAAGCACCAGGTTATGTCCGTAGGCCGACCTGCTTTCCCTAATTAGACCCAAATTTATTCATTTTATCATATTTAGCATGCAGTTCCTCTTGCAATAGTTCACGAGTATTATACACTGTGTTTTACGTTAGTCGATTGTATATTTTTGGTGAGCTTGGAACATTAAAAGTGAAACTTCTAACGTGTTTAGTCTAAAAATTGCAAATTGTTCCACAATTAATTACCAGCAAATCAATTAGAATTAAATTCTCAAAATTGAGTCCAAAATCCTTACGAGTTACGACGCGGCATTATGCGTACGGCGGTAAACACTACATATCTATGACTAGAAACTCAGAGCCCTTCGATTTGGATTTGATAGTGGGAATGGAATTCTTGATAAGATAGGTGATAACCTTACCTGACGCACGGCACGGCCAATGAATAGATTTTCCCTGAAATTGTTATCGGCTGTACTTATGATTACATGCCCATGCAAGTGCACGTACGATGTACGTATGGCGCAATAGTGACAAACCATATGGAATAAGGCAATAATACCAGACTAATTCTTATAAGTATCGCCCATTAATCACGCTCAGTCATACAGCTATACAATTTGACTCATACACAAAGCACTCAAACATTTAGTTTTACAAATGAAGAATTAGGCAGTTCCAGTCAACCCAGCCAAGTGTTTTAGTTAACTTTGCAGTCGGAAAATTTAGTTATTAACAAAATGGGATTCAGAAATTACACAAGATTTGCACTGTTTGCCCTTACAATCAGTTTCTCCTGCCTACAATTGACATATGCATCACCACTTCCAGCTGACAGTACAAAAATTTTAGACGGAAACTCTTTTGGACTTTTGGCGGAGACGGATACAACCCCAGAACCTAAGGAGGATGGGTAAGGATTGAAGAATGATTTTTAACACAAATAGTTAATGACTTTGAAAACCTTTGTGAATAAATATTATTTGTTTTTATTTGTATTAACAGCTGGTCTATTGGAACATGGTTAATTGTAATCGGATGTGCTCTCGTTGGACTCATATTTCTCTCTTGTTTGGTGTCCTATTTATTCTGCGCATGCGCCAAGGAAATCATCTGCCTGCCTATTACATGCCTGACGAAATGCCTGTGCTGCTGCTGTGATTAAATGTAACGTGCACTTAAGTATGTTTATATTTCTTTTTGATTTTATGTGTAATTCAGTCAATTTTGAACATGACGGCGTGTATTAATTTAATTACCAATACCTGATTAAACTATTTGAGTAACTGATTTATTCATGCGTTGCGTACAATGACGTATAATCAGATCGGACCCTTATCCACCATAAAGAAGGTCAAATGGCACAGCTGTTCTTCTACTAGAAGATATACTCAAGTTCAAGTGAATGAAATGCATTTACATTGCATTGGATAGTCCGTCCGGCATTAAGATTGATTCACCCCAGTGACCTTATTTCTAGCACGAGAGCATTAACGTCAATCGTTCTTATTTTGCGATGGATTAACAGTTGTTTTCATAACTAATGAAGAGCGATCTAACTCACACAAAGCAGGAAATGATTTAGATGTAGATTAAAACAGCAACTGCTTTCACTGGGTATGATCGAACTGAGCGTGCGTCATGTTTGAAATGTAATTATGGACTATTGAGTTTGAGAAAAATCTGGAATTTTTGATTGCTTATAGAGACTTAAAATAGAATCAGAATGACGATGGGTTTGGATAACTCTACGCACTGTTTATAATCCGAATTTATCTCAAGATTTCCGTATNGCACTGTTTATAATCCGAATTTATCTCAAGATTTCCGTATACGCACGACCAATGATTGTCGTGGATAATTGCTTAGTATAAAAAGATAGATGCTTGCTGTAAATTGTATCAAATCAAATCTAGCCTTCTCTCAATCAGTCCTCCAAACATTAAACATCTACTCCGAGCTATACAATCCCAGAACTCATTTTACTAAATTCAAACGTTTTACAAAAACCAGATTTTCAAAAACATTTTAAAATTTTCACCTTCAAAGTCATGTCTTCAAAGATACCAACTGTCATCTTCGCCACTTTTGCCGTGATCGTACTGTTCTCCTCCTCACCTACATCGGGTGCCACATTGAAGAGATTTCGTCGTCAGTCACCTGCCCCTGCGCCAACAGCAAACCTTACGGACGTCCTCAGCGCCCTCAATTTGACAACTTACCTCCAAAATGTCACACCACAAATCCAACAATCAATTCAAAATCTAACAACCGCTTTCCAAAATGGAACAAATGGACTTCAAACTGCCTTGCAATCAGCCCTACAAAATGTATCACTTCAAGGACAAAATGTAACACAAGGAATTCAGACTTTTTTGACGAATTTTCAGACTGAGCTCAGTACAGGCGGAGCAAATATTTCCTCCAGTTTAAACCAGAGCTTGACGACTTCCATTACAAACCTTCAAAATTTCTACAACTCAAGTGGATCGGCGCTTCAGCAGTTGACTAATCAATTTGGACAAAATGTCACTGCCGCTGCTACAAATCTTCAAAATCAAATTGGAAATTTGACCACTTTTCTGCAAACGGGACTTTCACAGTTGTCCAGTAACGCGGATGCCTCGCTAAAACAAAGCATTCAGAGTTTAAATCAATCCCTTAATGCTGGAGCGTTGAATCAGACCCTGGCAAGTATCGTGACCAATTTCCAAGGACAAGCAATGACTTTCCAACAAGCGCTGAATAATTTGCAGCAAGAGGTGTGTATTTGCTAAAAATTGACATTAAATTTGCAAAAAGGCTAATATTTACTTTGATTTCAGAGAACCAACGCAAGTACTCAACTTCAAGCCGTTATAACTAACGTTCAAAATGGATTCCAAACATTCCTGAATAATTTGCAAAATATTTTCAATATATTTACTGGATTTCTTAACCCAACCACGACTACAACACAAGCGACAATTGTTGTTGGATAAGGGTTGCCTTTTAATGCCTTGACTGTAAATTAACGTATGCTAGAAATGCCTACTCTTGAAAATGGCAATCGAACCCAATTGTTATAATGAGTCATAGTCATGCTGTTGTAACGTTTTAGTTGGATGTGTTGAATAGTTTTTCGAGTGTAAATATTAAATCTATTTTTTTTCAAAAATAAAACATTTTTATGAATTGTGTCCAGTAATTTATTTTGCAAAAGAAAGGTAACTGTACAAACAGAGAAAGAGTGACCGTGGTATGCAAATTTAGTCCTAAATTGGCATTCAGTATTTGTTTTATCGCAATTTGTTCATCTCTTACTTCTTATGTTATGTGCACTATGTATTTGGCCATGTGCTTATCCATCACGTTAATTTTTCTTATGAATAAAGTGCATGTACTCACACATGGGGAAAATGCATATCAGCTAGACTTTGTGCCAGCCAGTGTGACTATCTCAGCTGTCGTCTTCAAGGATTTTCTTAAGATTTGCAAGCAACGTATAAAATGTAGGATGATACAGATGGATATACGTTTTTCGCCAATAGTGGTGGTGGTGATGCAATGGAATGGTTGGTTTTATGCCTGTCGCTGTAATATAGGAATCAAAAAACACCCAACCCTTCTTCCTTTTGGGCACGGCACAGATACACACAAACACAAAAAACGTGCCGCGTGCTAGGCTAGTGCAATGCCTCACATCCACACTTTCCACACTCGCTTAAATTACTGCCAGAGGAACTGCAACACAAATTAATTCTGTATAATTGTACATTTACTAATTTAATACAAGGATATTATTCACCAACTCTCAACACTAAGCCAGGCTGATCTTGAATTTGAGGAGGGTGTTAAACGGTAATTAAGATTAAGTTAGCAAGTGTGTGGGTGTGTCATTCATTTTTTGGGTCATAACATGAAGGATTACTTTACGCGGGGAACAGACCTGTAATTTTGATTGTTTTTTATTGTTATTTTATCAAGCAAGGCAGGGACGCCGACTCCCGCCAAATTGACATAGTTCATGCGCACTTCCCGAATTACATATGAGCTGATTAATTACCGTAAATCATAAAGAGGAACACAAAGAATCTCCTGCTGACATGGACGGTGGAACAATTATTCTTATTGTAGTAGTAATGACTGCCAGCTGCTTAATTGTTGTAAGTAAATATTCATATTATGTATAAATTATACGTGCGTTAAAAATTATTGTATTAGTGACATTTTTTTAATATGCATAACTAACTAATTTTAATTCTGAAATAGGGTTTCCTCTGGGTTTTGTGCTGCAGTATGGCGATGGCCAACGGCTGCGCAGATGCTCCTCTTCCTGGAAGGCACAGGGCGAAGAATAAGAAAAACCGACTATATTTCGGCAGGTAACTAATAAATCTAATAATATACAAATCTGTCATCTGCCCCAGCACACCCGTTTACGAAACAGAAAAATATAACATAAATTAGTCAACAAAGCATAATGTGTATTATATTAATAGTTTATTGTATTAATTAGAGGCGGGAATGACCCGACAGACAACGATGATGGAAAAAATTGGATGGGGCGGGCCATCCTCGTGCCAATAGACGAACCAGATGGTCCAGACCCAGAACTATGGAAAAATGAGTCAGGAAAATCCGGTGCCTTCGACGTCAACAGCAAATGCTGGAACTGCAACTGCAACTGATCCTGGACTTCCTGGAACCAGCCTTTCGGCTACTGGAGACTCATTGGCAGCCTCCGCAACAGTTTCCGGTGAAGGCGGAGCTGGAAATCCAACGAATTCTGGGAATGTTACCATAACTGCGAGTATTGACACTCCGCCAGCAGCAGAGCCCGTGCCCGCCCCTGCTCCGTCAGCGCCATCTTCTTCGTATAGTTACACTCCGGCTCCTGCAGCTCCATCCGAAAAACACGAACCTACTGGTTTTGGTGGTGGTAGTTATACTGGAGGATACGATGTTGGGTATTCTGGAGGTGGTGATTCTGGGTATGGTGGTGGTGGTGGTTACTCTGGATATGGAGGTGGAGACTCTGCAAGTGGTGGTTTTGGTGGCGGTGGAAGCGGTGGTGGTGGCGGCTGGGATGGGGACAGATCTTACGAATAGAAGTGTTTACAAATTGAGAATATTTTGCTTCAAACAGTTGTGTGCTCAATGTGATATGCAATTTGCTACTTAAATTTATAACATTACATTATATTGAAATTTTCTGTTATTGTATGTATCATGCATAATCCCAAATGACAGGTCCGGTTTCGCCATGCATTAAAGTATAGTTTTTGAAGCTTCTTGGTTTGTTTACATTTAAACATGCTACATGAAATGAATACTTTTTTCTTACCAAGGTGGTACATATGTTCAAAAATAGAGTCAGTTAAACATGATGGAATTATATTTTAGTTAGAATGTTACTTTAAAAGTTGTTTGCAAGTAGTAGAATCAATGGTGGGTTTCCAGAATTAATGTTGTGAATCTCTGACTTTAGCTTTCTAGAACGGGTGCCAATTTATATGTGAAATCTATTGTAAGCTGGGAGTTTATTAGAGGTTGGAATGTTGGAAATATACACAGAAAACGGTTATTGCTTACTTCTCACTTGCAGAATTTGCTCTGCAGTGGGTTAAGTTTTACTTTCATGTGTAAAAATAAGCAAGTATGTCTAAAATTAAATCAGAAATTTATACAAATTTGATTCAATTAATTCAGAAAATTAGAATAATTCAGTAATATTTCAAGGCAATAAAAACTGGGAAAATTGTTCTCATATTTAGCGTTAGTTGGCAATTGAAATCGCTTGGATTCACATTTGATCAAAGGTTTCAAAATTTTTAACCTCACAGCCACAGTAATTTGTTAACATTTCCAGCTAATAGGTCTAGCAGCGTCCTCGTTCAAGATTCAACAAATTAAAATTTGTCAACCAAATAACGTTTGTACCTAAACCTAATTAATTGTCAGACCCATGGATCCGTTCGACGTATTTTCTTTCAAGTCAAAATATGTTATGAATATTTATATTTTCATAACCCATATATCTCATGGTTTGACCCACTTCTGACAAAGGATTCAAGACAAATGATACACTCGTTTGACGTGCAGAGATGAAATGACCATGACTTCTGTAACTCAAGAATGACTAATAAGTATCCTTCGGTTCATCCCTCGGTCAGTATAGAAATGATCCTTAAATGACAACCCATGTTAAAAGGGATGCTTAAAGTGAGAGTTGGTTTCCCGTTTCGTCCTGATTCTTCCGCTTTGCTGTCATTTCACTTTCATTCCCACCCACACAGGCCACCGATCGTCGCTGTACTAAATGCACATTTCCAAGAAATAATTTTAGTTCCAAGGCCGTCGCATATCCTTTGAATGAAAATGAAAGTCATGCGCCTTAACCAATCATGTGGGAAGTTCCAGAAGTACGTACGTACATACGACGACACATGCACAAGTTGTACAAATTACTGAACTGACCCTTCGCATTTTCATTTGCAAATTGTAATTATGTAATGTAATTCTCGAAACCCCAAGTTCAGGATGTGCAATAATACGTCAATTTGCATTTTAAATCTGGATTTAATTAGTTTGAATGGGAATTTTTAAGGAGTTCCGTTGTGTTGGATTGTGGGTCAAGATTTTTTCAATTGTACACGTGCGTCAGAGATGACAGCTCTTTCGAAATAAGATTTTCAGAGTCAAAATTTTGCAGCGTACAGTATGAGCTACTTTGAATTTGGACATGCAGACTCGTAACTCTAAAAATTGGAATAGTCCAAGCACATTCATGCAATAAATACAAAAGCCCTGATAAAATGCCAAACCAAATCCAAATACATGAAATACATGCATCACACACAACAAATTTGTGTAGAAAAGGAATTTGAATTGAACCCAATCAAATAAAGTTCCGTAATTTGTATTGTGATCCGTAATCTGTTTCGATCATTACAAAAAAAACATGCGTGCCATGACCGATCGTGTTGATTTTTATTTTTCTAACTGTTTCTTTTGCATTGTAATACAGGGCGAAGGTTGGTCGGCGCGTCGCGGCTTAACGCTTAAAGCCAGACTAAATGAAAGGAAGAGTGCATAACAAGGAAACAACAGGATTTGCATTGCCTCAAGTTGAATAACTTTAAGCAGAACGCTCAAAAAGAAACGAAGCAACGTAATAAATGTGGGATTTGTCCACTGTCCACTGGAAAAGGGAATCAGGGCCACGAGACAAGGAGGGAGGGCAGGGGTCAATGCGGGGGTGACGCCAAAGCTCTTTGTTGAGTTGGAGTGCGAGTGGGGGTTCAGCCGCGGCTCATATCAATATTGCATTGACAATTGTATATGTACCGGAATCTTTGCCATTGTATTTGGAATTATTATAAACTGCGGTTTTGGTTTTGGCTCCCTTAGTCTATCGTGTTGACTCGAGTGTGAGTGGTCAACGATTTTTAATTAAAAAAAATTATAGTTAGACTCGACTACATTAAATTGTTAAAGAATCCTGGAATTAATTACACACGGTTCGTGACGCACGCGAGTTTCGAAGTGTGAATAAATAAAGGAAATGGAACTCCGGACCAGGTACGATTTTAAAGGCATTTAAAAAAATTGTCTTGCCATACTTAAATAAATAATATTGGGTTTTACGAACGTTAAATAATTAGCTGTTGTGAAAGGGTCCCAGTTTTACAATTATTCATATACTTGAATAAAATTGAATGGCATTGATCTGTCAGGAAAAACATGTACAGTCATCACGTTTTCACACATCAAATTTTTGATAAAAAAAAGTTTTTAAAAAAGAACTCGACATTTGTACCGCAATTGCAATGAATCACCTAATCAGACAGTTAGCAAAACCGTTTACCATTTTATTGTTCAGTTTTTAAATTGGACCTTAATTCCGTTAGGGAGCCACTTGATACCTGACATTATGACATTGACGCAGCACCGTTGCTTAAATTATGATCAAAACAAATTTGTTTTGACAGAAATACAACTTTGATTACTGTTACATATTTTTAGAAACATGCTCACCTTGAAGTCCCATTTCTCTTTAATTTCTCCAAACTTATAAATAAGTGGACGGGCATTGTGGGCATTACCTGCTAGGCCTTACAATTTTAGGCCATCATAACCGGCCAACATCACGTAGCCCTTTAACGATTTTTGTCTTGCAGGTTTATCTATTGTAAGGCTAGTATCAGTAAAGAAGGTAAATTCAGAAGACTTTATCCATATTTACCATCACTTTTACTTTAGGCCCTTCATTTATGGTTCGATTCATAACTTGAAAACTAATAAGACACCGTACATGTACAGAGTAAGGACCACTCACAACAATATGACAACTGCTACTAAATATATTATTATGCGCATAATAATAATTCGCATAATTCCGCCACACCTTTGCGTTGTGCTAAATCTTAACGTGCACACCCATCTTAAAACTGACACTTCCGTACTGCCGCAATAGCTGTACATCCTCTTGCATAGTGTTTAATTTACTTGGCCGTACTTTAGTATCCTACCACACAAAATTAAAAATATGTTAACTTGCGCTTGCACGTAATAAAGTAGACGTTAAATTTTATTTTGACACATTTTACACATTTTACCTTTAAAACATGTCGCAATGTATGATTATATCAGATTTTAAAGTTATATAGGCTCTGAAGTGCTTTGGGATTTAAAAGCAGTTAAAATTCTAAATAGTTAATCGAATTCCATCATTTTAACTCCCTTACATTTAAATTGGGGCAATATATTCGAATCTGATAATGATAATATGATAGTCTAATATTGCCCCATAATGTTATCATTCATCAAAGCGCGAACACTGAAACCAGCAATCCGACTTTAGTGCCACGATTTAAAGATTTGGTCCTTGAAATTTGGATAGATGATCAAATAAATTATAAAAGAGCATATTAATTGTGTATTACATAATACAGTGTAAAACATAAAGTGAAGGACCAGAGCAAAATGCCAAAAGAACTTCCCTTTGTAAGACGAGCCGAGCCGAGTACTTTCATTTTCAAGGAGTCCTAGTTTCATTTTGCTGTCTCTTGTTGTTTGTCTACCCCAGGGAATCCTTGAGTCTAATTTTGACCGCGGTATTATTATTATCGAACATTGCCCTGTCTTCTGCCAATGAAGCCTCAACCCTTCTTGGGCAAGTGGACCAAATAAACTTTGCCTACGATGACCCTGAGCTTGAGGTGGCGAGGGGTAAACGAGACGGACAAGGGGCCCGAGCGGATTCCGAACATCCTTCAAGCACCAGGTTTAACATCAATCAAAATGTGGAATTCAATGTTCCGCACATCAATCAAACATTTATTGCATTTGGTAAATATTAAGTAATAAATTGAGCCATGAAAACCCTGTTAATGTATCCCGTAATGGTTAATATTTCCCACAGGAAAAATGGTCAGAGATATTGCGGACGTTGTGGATAAGACAATTCAAATTGGAAATACCACAAAGTAAGTTGTGGAATTGTTAGTTTGTGCAGTACCCAAGCCTTTCATACCTAATCATATTAGTGATTCAGTTGCAACTCTTGTGTTTTAGTGATCAAAATAATGGATATAGTCTCAACATGCGCTTGATGCATCCAAACGACCAGAAATTGCTCCATGCCTCATTTCAAAGTGCAGAAGCCGGATGGCTGAATCGTCAGAGGTCAATTGAGAGTATGTGGGTTAACAGTAAGTAATATGTACTATAATTTTATAACTAACTATAATTTATTCCACAAAAAAGTACATGTAAACCCCTTAGTTTTAAAATTTGACTTACTTTGTGTTTTTACAGATGAAGGCGCAGATCCCAAATCAACGCTCGGAACAGCATATGCTTTCAGTGCTCCGAATCCGGACTCTGTGGCAATGGCCAATACATCCGTTCTGTTGGAATACGCTTCCCTTGCATTTATGAAAGGCTTCAAGGGGGCAAATCGGGTTGATCGATTCAAACGTCAAGAAGACTTCCTGGAAACAAATGCACTTTTCAATTCAGCAACTTCTATGATGGAACGGATTGATATTCGGCCATTTGTCCGTGATTTTCCTCCAAGTATGTTCACAGATATATCAGCTTTTATACACGTGGGATCATATGTAAATGTTGTGATGTAATTGCTCAATAGGCACAATGTGTAACATAAGAGAGGAAAACCACGCATGCGACCCATCATCTCCTTACAGAACCTATTCGGGATGGTGTAACAATCTGCGGAACCCGGATTGGGGGAAATCTGTATCCACATTTGATCGAATGCTTCCCCCGGTTTATGCTGACGGGATTTCACTTCCAAGGAGCACTTCAGTCACTGGAAGACCTCTACCTTCCCCCAGACAAATCTCACAATTAGTTCATATTGATGTATCTCACTTGAGTCAAAGGAACACACTCATGTTCATGCAGTACGGACAGTTCTTAGACCATGATCTCACCTTTACCCCAGTTAACAAGGGCCCTGAGAATTCTATATTAAACTGTCGGGATTGTGCCAGTGGGAAAAACGTTCATCCGGAATGTTGGCCTATCCCTGTACCCAATGGCGATGGCTGGTACCCGAATCAAAATGCGGAGACCGGGCAGTCGTACTGTATTCCATTTACAAGAAGTCTTCCAGGGCAGCAACGCCTTGGTCCCAGGGAGCAAATCAATCAGAATTCCGGATATTTGGACAGCAGTCAAGTCTATGGTATGGTTTTTTTGGAAATTAAGAGCAATTTTGACGAGAATTATGAATTAAGATTTCTATACACACTTTAATTCAGGCGAAAATTTATGCAAAATGAGAACAATTCGCGGGGGCCGTGGATATTTGAATGCAACAGTTCATCCAACACTTGGAGGAAAGCCGTTGCTGCCACAGGTAATATTAAGTAAATTAGTTGTAATCGTTTACAGTCACAGTCAATTTCCAGTGAAAACAGCACATCCATTTATATATCACAGATGCCAGGGATGAGAGAATGTAAATCACCATCTGGATATTGTTTCCATGCTGGTGATCCCAGATCAAGTGAACAACCTGCTTTGGCCGCCGTTCACACAGTCTTCCTCCGAGAGCACAATCGAATTGCAGAAGATCTTCAAGCTATCAATCCCCATTGGACAGATGAAAAACTTTACCAACAAGCAAGGAGGATATTGGGAGCAGAGAGCCAGCACATTGCCTACAATGAATTTTTGCCAAAACTCCTGGGAGCGACAATGGTCCATGCATACGGAATAGCCTTAAATAGCGAAGGATACTACTTGAGTTATGATCCCAACTGCAAGGCTGGAATTTACAATGAATTTGCGACTGCTGCTTTCCGATTTGGACACAGTTTGATTCGTCCGAATTTACCCCGGATGGACAATCGGTACAATGGTATGGAACCCCATATTCCACTTCGAGATGGATTCTTCAACTCTGATATGTTGTACAAGGTTAGCTTAACGTTTTACTATAATATCCGTGTCAAATGGTATACGAATGCACTGAAATGTTTTTTCCTTGGGTGTAGCCCTTGATGGTTGATGAGATTTTGCGCGGGCTTTTGGCAGAGCCAATGGAGCAATTGGATCCATTCATCACAAATGAAATCCGTAATCATTTGTTTGAAGATAAGAAGAAGGCTTTCAGTGGTTTGGATTTGATTTCATTGAATTTACATCGTGGGAGAGATCACGGCATGGACGGGTACAATGCTTATCGTGTTGCATGCAATTTAAGGAAGGCACGGAATTTCCAGGATTTGGAATCTGAAATTCCTGGAGATGTCGTAGCTCGATTGCAACAGGTTTGTAAAATTTACGCTTACGCTTTATTGAGAATCGGTGGATCTGGGTTAGTTTAAACAAATTTGAATTTCTACAGGCTTACGCACATGTCGATGACATCGATTTATTCACTGGGTCCTTGGTTGAGAGGAAAGTGTCTGGAGGAATCGTTGGACCAACCATGGCTTGCATTATTGGGAATCAATTTAAAAGGATTCGTCAATGTGATCGATTTTGGTATGAGACGAATGACCCACTCTTGAGATTCACTCCTCAGCAATTGGCGGAAATACGGAAAGCTACCCTTTCAAAGTTAATTTGCAACAACTTTGATATGGCTTCTGACATCCAGAAAGATGCATTTGATGCACCACATAAAATTTTGTAAGTTAAACTCGAAGACGTGTATTAAAAGTCCTTAAGTTAACTAGAATTTAAAATAAAATGTATTGAATTTGCAGGAATCCGAGAATCCCATGTGACCGATTACCCACCTTGAACCTTGAAGCCTGGAGAGAACACCCTGCCCCTATCCCAGTTTCAAATTTAAGGCCGCCGGGCCCAGTGACAATAAAATGTCATGTTGGTGGGCGACAGATCAGTGTTGGTGAAACCGCAATGTCATCGCCGTGCGTTTCCTGCATTTGCACACCACAAGGGGTAACTTAACTTCCGATTTTATAAATTCCTCGCACATAATAAATGTTTACTTTACTATTTCATTTCTGGCTCTTACAGACGAAATGCACATCAATGAAAATCAACAATTGCCATAACCTGTTACACGAAGTTCCACGTTCAGATGTTCTTCGTGATGAAGTTTGCATGTCACAGTGTGGGTACATGTTTGGTGATACTAATTCATTGAATGCTCCAAATCAGATTTTTAACATCGTGAATGGAAGGAATAGAGTTTAACAGCGCCAGTGCCTCTCATCCGAGTTTTGTATGCACAAGCAGAGCTCTCACAAAGGGATAATCGCGAACAATATTGGCCATCAGCAATTTTGATATATGACTATGACTTGGTGTTTGTATTTAAGCGTGATTTGCGTACAATGTTCAAAGTAAAACATGTTTTGCTCAAATATTTAAGAGTTTAATAATAAACTACAAGATAATATTTAGGTTGATGTTAGAGGTTGGCGTCTTTTAAAAAACGTTGAATACAAATTAACTGCATTAAATATTCACATGGCGGACTAGCGACAACTTTTAAGTTAAGGTTTAAGTTATTTCGTGCTAAGAACATTTACTGTGAGGTCAAATAAGAAAACGGTCAATCAAATCCAAACTAATTCCTAGCCCTGACACCAAATCATTTTAGACTCTTCAACTCCAAATCTTTTCCAGCTGATTCGGACTTCAGTGAATGTTTTGATTGGCTTCCTCATTTCTTCAACAGGAATGCGATGAAAGCTTGGAACTGAGAACTACATACCCATCCAATATATCCATTTATGAGCATGGTTAATCCGTATTAATTAGAAGTAAGTATCGGCGTCCACTGATGCCCCATTTTAGCTACAATTAGTGCGTATGATGTTACGATTCCAAGGTTGGTCAGAAATTTCACAGGTACACATTGTTGTGAACAAGCAAGGTTTCAAGAGCGTTGTTTGTCTGTGGCTTTCGATACTTGCTTCCGGACACTGCACTGGCGAAAGTCTTTATGAAAGTTATATATAATTTGCGAAACCTTTCAAAGGTAAACTAAAGCAGAATTTAGTTTATCCAATCCAAATCTCATGACCCTAACAAATAGGATGTAAATCAAACAGAGCTTAGTCGGTTAGTCAAGGAATGAAATCAAAGCGTGGATTGGGATAATTTTGAGTCCAACTGGTAAGTATTTAAAAATCCAACACACCTGGATCAAGTATTTTATCGGCTGAGGTTTGCAATTTGCAATTTGCTACTTGTATAAGGCTGCTTTGTGCGGTGTGTGAAGCTCGCAATAAGTTCTGCTGGGTTAAAGTTATAGCATTCTGACCCTAAGTGAGTGTATTTGAGGTTATAATCCTACGTAATGGCAATCCTAGCGTACGCCATGTCAGGTTAGCGTGATGCTTACTGATAGCGTGTGTCGTGTGAGGTTAGCATGATGTGAATGTACGCAGCGTTCTTGTGTATCGATCTACTCTTGTAATTTGTAATTTATATTTTAATTGCTAAAGTTTCAGTCCAGAGTGTCAGTGTGCATGATTGTTATCGCAAGAACATTATACATAGCCCGCTCCAGTAGTGGCCGATGAGGGAGCGCTTCTGGCCTTCAACTATTGGCAATATTTAAACTTTAAATGTTTAATTGCAAACTAATAGTTGTTTGCTAACAGCCAGTTCCTTAACTTACATTTTGTTTCCTGCTGTGAATTATGTAAACTTTCAAGTCAATTAGTATTTATTGGATTTGAGCAACATGGGACTTGCTACGCGACGCCCCGTGTCCTTATTCATTTATAATTGATATCGCCTTAACTATTAGTTGTAGGGGAGCACAGCACAAAAACAAAACTTGGCATGCTAATGCTTAACAGCAGGCCAAAATCTATTTATAGCGGCGTTTGTGCTAAATAAATACAAAAGATAAATAACATGAATCAAACAACACTGGATGAACAACATTCATACAAAGGTCATTCCAATATCAGTGTTAGAGAAAAATACATGTCTTGGGATACTTGTACAATTTCTAGCCTGATATTAGAAATAGTGTTAAAATGAAATTTTCATTTGTTGCACATTTTTTAAATTCGGGGCTATTTTATACACCATTCCACATGTCATCCAAAACCGGGGAACTAAGATTGAAAAGTGGAATATTGAACCTATATATTTGGAAGAGAGTGATATTTTTAACAATGCTCAGATCTCTTTTTCTCATCTATAGATCAGTACAGTGTTTGGCGAAAGAGATTGACTTTTCATTAGTAGAATTAGGATTCCTTGCAATACACATGATAGTCACTGTATCTTCGCTTTGCTTTCAAATAATTTTATTTTGGGAATATCCGCAACTGATCTACAGCTTTAACCAATTTGTCCGGCTGCAACAAAGGATTGAATGCAATGCCAATAATTTCTAACGTTCCAAATATTGATCACATATATCACTCGTAATATTAATTTATTTATTTTCAGATTGCGGGCATTATCGCTATACGCGCATTTGGAATAACATTGATAAATTTACAAAGGGTATAGTTTATTTCGGGATTGTACCACCATGTATCATTTTGTTAATAAGCGAGTTTGCGGATCGGAATCTGTACACCACATATTCGTTGCTCCCAGCAAGAGATCGCCATATTATCCTGCAATGGATTCTGGCATGCCACGATTTATTTGTAGAGACAACAATCATTCTCGCAGTCAGTGAGGTCTACTACCTTCTTGTTTACGTTGCGATCACAAAGACAAATCTAAACTTTTTAATGTAAGTTAAATTCAATTTGAGTAGACTTACCAAGCTAATTACGATTTCATATTCTGGTGACTAGGACAATCAAACCGACAAAGATTGCCTTGTCCCTCTACCGACAGCTACATATATTGAATGCGATGTTCTGCTCCTTCTTCTCAGTCGTATTCATTCCAACTCTTGTTGTCGGTTTAGCATTTGCTTGTCTTTTTGCTGTATACGTTTTTGTTAACGTCAGAAATGATTTTACTTTGCATGCAATTTCAATTTCTGCATTGATGGGAGCATCCCTGCTCTTGCAAATATTGTACTGGGGAGCAGGTTCTATCTATGGACAATCAATAGAAATTTTTAGAGTGTGGCAAGGATACGTTTATATGCCAAAGGAGCGGCGGCTTCGTTTGAAATCTCTTCAACCATTATCGATTTGGTTTGCACGATTATTTAAGTTTCTACCAGGTACAGCGAATACATTCTTTAGAGCTGAAATTGAAATGACGATAAATATAATATTGTGGACACGAATATAATTTTTCCACTTCTCGGAGGATATTACTTAAATATCCCGCTATTCAGAATAAAGGAACACGAAATTCGTTGTCTAGTGACGTTTCTCAAAAATATATAGTAAGGTGCTTATTACAAATCTGATAACAAAAGTTGTTTTATTTCCTTAAATTGCATTTTTTATAGGGTTGGTAGCTTCAAAGTTGAGGTGATTGAATGTAGTTATTAGCATACCAGGCCATTCCTACGTTCTATTTCAAATGCTTGAACTACGGCAAGGTAGTTTTGCCCTGCTCCATGTTGCTAATTGCGGCTGTGGCTCTGTTATATTTGAATTTGAATACGTACTTGCCTTACTGGCGTCAGCTTGACTTCGAATAAAAGAAGAATAACAACACGTACTGGGTCGGTGACGAATTCCACTTATATTCAGGTCATTATCTCCAGAATATAATTGGCAGCCAGGCACCCTAGCGTAAATAATAGCCGCCGCACAGTCATGGCGGAAGTCGTAAAACGCATTTTAGTAGATTCAGGGTCAGAAATCACGAACTGCGGGTTCTGTCTCAAGCTAGAAATAAACCAGGAAACACCTCTATAAAGCAAATCTCTTCTCATAATATAGTAGTTCTCGTGAAAATATTTAAACATGAAGTTTGCATTCCTTGCAAATTTTATTAAATCCGGACTCTTCTACTGTCCTTTTCATATGTCATTCGAAACAGGGGAGATACGACTAAAGTCGAATGCATTGTACACTTGGAGAGGCATCCTGCTTTTACTTTATTTCAGATTAGTGCTTCTGGGATACAGACTCTTCGAACTTGGCTTGGAAGTAGATATTTCGGATATGAATACAATATTTGTGTGGTTCCACAGTCAAGTGATTAATACAGTATTAACAATTTTACTATTCATGTACTTAAAACGAGATCATCTTGTCTACACGTTCAACCAGTTCATGAAAATTCAAAGTCAATTGGAAGGCAAGTAAATTATTGCATAGCTTACTGTGTTAAGCAGCTAAACAAACTGAGATAAGGTAGAATGCAATACTAATTAAAGCTCTAATAAATAGGACTAGATCCAGAGGTTTACAAGCTTTTGTGGAGGAGAGTTGATTTATCTGTCAAGGTTTTAACTGTGTTCGGATTCGGAACTGGTATGGTGGTACTAGGAGGAAGCCTTCTGAGTTTCCACAAGCCATATGTGTCCTACTCCTTTGTTCCACTGCAGTATCAGTCAACCATACTTGCTTTGATTTGCTTTCTTCACGATATATACCTTGTAGGAACTTACGCTACAACGATTTTCCTCACATATTTCTTAACTACTTACGTGGCTCTGCTGAAAGTTGACTTGCGTACTTTAAGGTAAAAATTATTGAGATGTTGTGTTCTTAATGCAGCTGAAGCATCCAATATTTAGTGTTTAACACAATTTTAGAGCGTTCGCACCTTTTGCCAGATTTATTAGGAAGAAAATAGAACTTTTAAAAATCAACGTTATAGAACATATTTTGTTTTTGGCTTGGGCAGAAGGCATAAATCAAACAAGTCAACAAATTTAAGTTTTCGTCAACTCTATCTTCTGAACAAATTGGTGCGCAACTTATTCTCCAGCACATACTTACCAGTCCTTATCTGCTACCTGGGGTTCGCAATCCTTATGGGGTTTCAGATAATAATACAATCAGATGAAATGGATTATCGGATTTACATGATACGCGGAGCTTGCATTTTCGGATGTGGATTTCTTCTTCACATCTTGTTGCTTGGAGCAGCTGGAGTTTATACAGAATCTAGTGCAGCACTACGTGTTTGGAAAGGTGAGCCATTTTTACGAAAAGAACAGCGACTCGTATTGAATTCGCTTACGCCCTTTGGTGTATGGTTTGGAAGAATTTTCATGATTACGCCCAGCACTCCTATTGAATTTTTCCGAATTGAATTTGATTGGACAATTAATTTATTACTATTTAACGTGAAAGACGAACCAGGCGCCGTCACTGTAAAGAATGAACCCTTCTAAGCTCAATTATGTATTGACTGTATAATTAACTGACGCCGACTGTCTCTTTGCATTTGTTTGTTATTGGTACCTGATTTTTCTTATTTTAGTAGATCGAAGACGAGTCATCCAAACTGTTGATGTGAAATTGTCTTTTTGAATATGCACAAATAGAACTTATATGAATATGAAAACTAGACTTTTGTGATAGACACGCTATATGTGTGCTGATTAACAAAGTCGTAGGAGATAGCTGACTACTCTATACTAACAGACTAACATGTGGGGAAATGAACACTGACACCAAAACACAGATGAGTTTGGTGCTGTGTTCTGCTTGTCAATGTGCAATGTTTCAATAGAAAAGAAATAAAAACATGTGGCTCTATTTGATGAGCAAATTTTGAGTAAAGTTTTGTAAAATTTTGAAGACGAACACACAACTTATTTGGAAACCTCTGCATTGGAAATCAAGTGTTACACCAGATATATATACTACTACTATTGCAGTATATATTCTATATTTCTTCAATGTGTATTGCATTTGTATTAATAAATGTATTTATTTTGAAACATGGCAAAATTACTGTTGGATTAAAGATGACTGCGTTTCATGAGTCCATGTCCAAACCCCTGCAATTTGGTAATTATTATCCTGAGTTGTGTGTTTGCTTATGCCAAATTATAGTTCGGTGTCAACAGGTACACCTCTTTTGTGTATCGCTATCGGTGCACGGATCAGCGTTC
Source organism: Orthonychiurus folsomi (assembly GCA_036851895.1). Taxonomy (NCBI): domain Eukaryota; kingdom Metazoa; phylum Arthropoda; class Collembola; order Poduromorpha; family Onychiuridae; genus Orthonychiurus; species Orthonychiurus folsomi. Next base: position 2,300 of record JAAXYW010001464.1, on the reverse strand, counting down.
GAGGATGGTACACACAAAGACAGACAGAATTACACTACTCTAATACAATATTGATGGTGCCTTGCGGAATCTTGTTGAGCGCCTTTACATTTCGTCATGCCTGTGTTTTTCCAAATGTGGGATTTTAACAACTACATACCAATGTAAAATGCTTAAAAATCAAACCCATTGAAAGTTTTCAGATTTTCCCGCCCTTTCATTCAACTTATATCACATCTTAAACGACATTGCTAATTGCTCTTTTGCTCTGGTTCAATACCCCACAAAATTCTGGTCCGAACAATCACACAATTTATCTTTGAAATAAAATTACGTCTAATCAGTAAATAGCATATTAGTTTTATTAATACGGTTCCGCAAATATATTTAATTTCAAGCATTTTACTCATGGACAAGATATGACGTAAATGATCTCCGAGCTGAAGCGTAATAGTTCATAGCATGGTACTAATGCTACACGCTTATGGTTTTGCATTAATGTCAAAAAACATAAATTAATTGTCCTTGTATTTGAATGCTGGCAGACTTCTTACATTGCTAATTGCAATTGTTATTTATTCACGGGCATCCCCACACCTTTAAGCGAGCAGACTGGATAGAAAATTGCAAAATTCCATAGTGCGAATTCGACGGCAACGCAACGCTTCAACATCAACACTTCCAGAAGCTCCTATATATAGTTTGATCAAGATCGCAGCAAACATAATTGGTGCTCGATCACACACCCTTCTCAACAAATAAAAACAACGCCGCGGGCATTGACGCACAGTTCAATGATTTCCTGGCATCCTGGCCACACTAGTCAGATTGTCTAGCGAAGTAGAAACTGGAGTTTAGTAGTGTTGTAGAGTCCACCTGTCCACCATATTTAGCAAAATTATGATTCCGTTGGAATCCCTCAGGTATACTACAGGACACAACTAACATTTTATTATTGTTGTAGCAATGAAGTTTGCATTCCTTGCAAATCTTATTAAATACGGACTCTTCTTTATTAGAAACAGGGGAGATCCGACTAAAGTCGAATGCATTGTACACTTGGAGAGGCATCCTGCTTTTACTTTATTTCAGATTAGTGCTTCTGGGATACAGACTCTTCGAACTTGGCCTGGAAGTAGATATTTCGGATATAAATACAATTTTTGTGTGGTTCCACAGCGGGTTGACTAATACAAGATTTACAATTATATTATTCATGTACTGGAAGCGAGATCATCTTGTCTACACGTTCAATCAGTTCATGAAACTTCAAAGTCAATTGGAAGGCGAGTCAATTATTTCATAGCTTACTGTGTTAAGCTGGCGAATATACTGGGATAAGTTAGAATGTAATACAGATTAAAGCTGTAATAACTAGGACTAGATCCAGAGGCTTACAAGATTTTGTGAAGGAGACTTGATTTATCTGTCACGCTGTTAACTGTGTTTGGACTCGGAGCTGGTACGGTGGTACTAGGAGGAAACCTTCTGAGTTTACACAAGCCATACGTGTCCTACTCCTTTGTTCCATTGGAGTATCAGTCAACCACTCTTGCTGTGATTTGCTTTCTTCACGATATACACCTTCAGGAAACATACGCAACAACGATTTTCATCGCATATTTCTTAACTACTTACGTGGCTCTGCTGAAAGTTGACTTGCGTACTTTAAGGTAAAAATTATCGACGTGTTTGTGATATTAATGCAGGTGAAGCATCCAACATTTAGTATTTAACAAAATTGTAGAGCGGTCGCACTTTTTGCCAGATTTATTAGGAAGAAAATAGAACTTTTAAAAAATAGATTCTTGTTGAGCGTCTTTTTTTTTCAAATGTGGACTTTTTACGCTATTACAACTACATACCAATATAAAATACTTAAAAATCAAATCCATTGAAAATTTTCAGATCTCCCAGACCTTTCATTCAACTTATATCGCATCTTAAACGGCATTGCTAATTGCTCTGGTTCGATCCCCCACAAAATACTTTACAGAACAATTACAAAATTTATCTTTGAAATAAAATTAGTTCTAATCAGAGAATAGCATATTAGTTTTATTAATACGGTTCCCCAAATAGATTATCTTTTCAAGCATTTTCCAGATGGACTAGATATGACGTAAATGGGCTCCGAGCTTAAGTGTAATTAGTTCATAGCATGGTACAATGCTACACGCTTATGGTTTTGCATTCTAATGGCGAAAAGCATAAATTAATTGTTCTTGTCCTTGAATGTTGACAGACTTCCTACATTGCTAATTGCAATTGTTATTTATTCACGGGTATCCCCACACCTTAAAGCAAGCATACTAGATAGA
>JAAXYW010001463.1:0-21407 GCA_036851895.1 Orthonychiurus folsomi | reverse complement strand
GTGTTTGGATTGACCCGAACCTGGCACTGGCGAACTGGGGTAATAGCAAGCCTAAGCGACCACACAACTGGAAACAATATTTTCTAGTAAGTCAGTTTTATTTTTTTTGCTGTACAAAATGATACTGAACTGATATTAAAACATCTGTTCAAGGCATAAAACAAATGTTTCGTTAATTTTCACCAGCATATGCTGAAGTTTAAGTTGGTAAACATTCAAATTTCTAATTGGTATCCAACTTTTCCGATTGCAACAAAATATTACATAACGCGATTGGTCTGTTATGCTTTAGCCCGTTTGACTTCATATTTTGTCAAATAATGATCAATCAAATTCATTCATTCATTTTCTTTGACAACAACCGTCTCATGGCCGGCCACGCACTGCTTATACTTGGTCTACCGTGCCTCGCCTCATTTACATTTCTGATACATGGCAGTGACTGTGACAGTTACAAAATTGTAATTTGATGTACTAACTTGCTTCGCATCTATGAACAATTTGCACACACATCACATCGTTCTATCCCTACTGCGCAGCTAATATATTAATTTCTCCCAGGATCTATATATTAGAAATAGTAATCGAATTTGAAATCAAGCACCCACTATTACTCCCATCAATTTCTCCTTAGTCCTCTCCCACTTTTTACAACCCTAATTACCTTTGCCCTTATTCCGGTAATTGTTTCTCAGGTTTCTCTCAATTACAGAAAAATACAAGAGTGGGTTGGACTGCACTCCATGTGCTTTTTCTTACGGCCGGGCCTACGGTACGGTACGAAGGAAAGCGGAAAACCCATTTATTCTGTCGGCCAGTATTACTCCTACATTTCAACCATCCTTAATCGTGTGACCCTTTCATATGTACACTACACATCTTGTATTTTCGGAAAAGGTTACTGCACCGCACCACACGCACACTGGCACACCTGTACGACTCAAATCCCCCTCCTCCCTGGGAACTAAACCCTACAAAGTTTTCCAGCACTATTGTTATTCACCGTCAGACACAACAATGGGATCCAATACCCGCTTATACTATGGTATACCCCAGCCAAATGGTGTACAAAAAAATCAGTCAGAAATCCTCTCCCTTCGACAATTCTACAATGTATATATGCATTTTACCCGTAGTCGGTTGTATTTTCTCGTCTCTGTATACTATGTACGGTACGGTGTAATGTAATGTAGTGTGACCAACCGACCAAACCCCGTAAAGGTACACATCGTAAAAACTGGTTGGTTGGTTGGTTATATTCTTATTCTTGTTCTTAAATGAACATCTGTATGTCTTATATCCCTTGTATAGTATAAGTCATAGTCGAGCCACAGGCACAGGGTCTCCCCTGCCTACAAGGTACATGGAGCCTTAAGGCAGATACACACTTTTTTTTAAAGGTTTTCAAACCGTCAAATCTGTGCATGTTCTGTGTACTTCTTCGTCTTCTCTTAAAATAAATTCAGGTAGATGTATACTGACTTAGGTAGTCGTAGTTGTAGTGGGAGATAGATGGGTAGAGTTTGAGAGGGAAAAGATGGCCGGGTAAAAAATGAAGCAAAGCTGGAGTTGACTGTGATGTTTAATCATGCAATTCATTCCTTCTACGGTGGAGTTTGTATCAAGTGCCACTATGACTGTACTGGGTTTTTATACTGTATGAGGGTCGGGTGAAGAAACTGATTTTGTACCTAACATAACATAGCATAAATGCATTTGGCTGGATAAGAGGATGGATGAGATACAAATTCACGGACGGGTTGTAATGTATGTAATATGCGTACGGAAGGATGGATCCAAGCATTTTATTTTCCTCTCATTTTTTTTCCTGTCTAAATAATCAATGAGGATTGCATACTTGATCAGGCAAGTGGAGTGTACAATCCAATGTGTTGGACTGACTGACTACGTATAATGCGTACGCAAAATGAATAAATTGGCTCCCTGCGTTCTCCAAATTGCAATCAGTTAAAAATTGTGTAATGAAAAATGCGTGAGAAGATGCATGGCAGTAGCGCAGTACATTTTGAACGTGTTGTTTTGAGCAGAGTGTCCAATGAGGGGAACTACTAATATTATGTATGCAGTGTAATAAATATATTTTGCTGAACGGCTTCAGAGTATTTCCTATTTAAAAATTCTAAAAAAAATAAATGAATACAGAAAGATGAGCATTGGCTGTAAGGTTGTTTATTTTTTATATTTCTCCAGTCGGTTGGTCGTTCAGCTGAATTGCTTTTGCCGTGTCACGTCTGACCAAACTCAGACAAAACAATGGAATTGGTTTCTTTAGCCATGCGAGGTGTTTTGGATGGGAAGAAGACATTTAGGCACTTAAATAGTTTTTAGCATCCAATTCTCTCATCCCCCACCGCACATGACGACGACGGTATGTTTCATTGTGCTGAGGGTGTTAATGGATATATTCCTACAAGTGACCTGAAATTTTCAAGGTCTTGACATGCATCCAATGATGTAACAATACATAAAAGATGTATATGTGGTCCAAAAAATTTACTATTTATCTAACTTTGAGGCTTTCTAATCTATTGGTCTTCATACTTTAGACTACTAGTTTACAATATATACAAAGGCGCTGTGCTACTTTAATTCTGAACTATCTGAAATTCAAGTTACGATTTAAGTGTTTCATTTAATATCATACCTTTGCTTAAGTTAATTAAAAATGCGAATTCAACACGTGGCGTTCTTCACATTTGCATTTTTAAGCTTACAAAAACCAGAACTGCATTACTAAGAATACCCATACTTTTAAATACGTACAAATAAGGTCAAAGGGTCTTTCCAACCCTTCAAACGGTGAGCATCTCAAAACTTAACACTTAAATTAGGGTTCTCGTGCCTTTGCCTCTGCCAGGCTTTACTTTTCCTTCCAAATGCATTGTACGTACATTTAAGAAAACCAGGGAGGGGTGAGGTACTCAAGGAACCGAAGTAACGCAACGCCAAGCCATGCTAGACCCTACACAGATTTATATCCCCTTTACTTTTAAGCAAGTCGTCGTAACTCATAAGGTAGAATCCCTTAAGCAGTAAACCAGAGAATCTTGGACTCTTCTACTTGTACCCTATTAAGAAGCGGGGGTGTTTTCTTCCCCTCCTCAACCGCAAACTCCTGTGCTCCTTGGCAGACATCTTTTCCTTTTCTTTTCGTCCCACAATATTCTTGTATTGCCATGCCACGCCACGCTATGGCTATGCCATGTCACGCATGCAAAGGGCCAAGGAAACCGGATTAGACCCTCCAAATTTACTTTACCAAGTTTAACTCAAAAACCAGTGTGGGGTTTGGCTCTGTTTTTAAGAAGAGAAAATGGAAAATGTCTGGAAAACTGCATCCAAAAAGGCTGACACAAAAGTACTTTGCTTGATGGAAGGGCTGACAAGGTTTGGGGGATGACCAAACAAATACGCAAAAAATTGGTAGTTACTAGGATTTTCGTGGGCAGGGTTTTTGGGGTTTGTTGATGTGAGATTGGGATCACTTCTTCAATGTATTACGGTATACGGACGGACCAAGAAGGTGTACGACGCGTACGTACGAATGTCAACCCCACAATTTCTTATTTCGGTGGATTTTCTAAGTTAGTTTTTACCAGGTAAGGTAAAGGAAGGGAGGAAATTGGGATCAGGCCAGGTAGAGAGAAATTTAATTTGGTAAATTTATGTTGGGTGCTTGGGTAGGAAAGGAGCGAAGCGAATTTAGGACATAAATACTACACAAAAATTAATGTTCTTTATATGGTGTTTTATGGATCCATGCCTAATCCGAATCCGATAAATTTGAAACCCAGGCTTAATTTGTTTTGGGGTGGCCTTCGTGGTTGTGGATTTTCACTAGGTGTATAGTTACTTAAAAGCCAAGAACACCAAAGGCTTGGTTTAGAAATGTTTAATTTAATTTTTAATGAATGATGAAGCCACGCACTAATTAAAATATTTGAAATCGTGCAGTTTACCACGTTCAAGTTAGCTCTTGTTTAATCCTCCAAAACAAAATTGATCAAAGGCATGCATTTGTATCCAAACCAGGATATAATCCATTGATTTTTGACAGCCCCGTCGTCCTGTGCTCCACTTGTCAACTGACATTGACCTAACCCAAGAAAGGTTTCAAAATCTCAATACCAAAACCAGACCCCAAGTCAGTCGTCGTCGTCGTCAGACGAAGGACAAAATAGACAAAGTCATTTTTTTTCCCTGTTTTGTTTTTGTCCCTCAATCTGTCATCCCCTGGTCCACTCCCACTCGGCTCCCGCTAAACGCATCAGCAGCCCCGAACAAGTGCATGCAGAACGAATCCGGATCCCGACCATTGCAGCGACGGACTCCCCTTTGAGACATTTCAATCCAGACCCACTCCATGCATCCATCCATTTTTTCTCACTCAAATACATTCAAAACTTTGTCGTATTTACTTTTTGGTAGCTACTGTACATACACCCTCGGATTTTCGTGGTTAACCCTTCTCAACTTTTATTTTTGACAACAAAACTGGGTACATTTTCATTAGCGCCTCGCCATGCCATACATACACATAGGGACAATTCGGCGCCAAACTTGTATGATGCGTTATACAAGATTACGTAACGTAAGGATTTGAAAAGAGGAAGACCCACCTGTTGCACAGTTAGCTGCATACTGCATGGTGTGTGTGGTGTGAATTTCCTTTTAAAACAATACAATACATAAGACGTATCTTACCTGAACTTCCTTTTCTTTTTTTTAAAAAAAAAGTACCATGACCCCACCTTTTATGTGTTCAGTGGACGATAAAAATACTCCTCAAACAGTCTTCTCCCATCCTGTTCTTCTTTCGCCCTCCCAGGTTTATTTTGATGGGATTTTAAGACAGTTGAGTCTGGAGAATACATTAAGGAAGACGACGACGTGACAGGCAACTCCCCTCCTGGGCCTGGGCCTGCGGGTTGTTCTTTCTTGGTCTTAATGTGTCTGTCAATGGTCAAATAAAGAAATAGATTTCCGGTTCTGTCAACATCCGAAATCTCGGCGTACAGCATGGCGGGTACACGTTTAAATGTAATGTTGTTACGCGCAGGAAATTTATTCGTCCAAATCAAACCTTGCACCATCTGAGATCTGGCAAACGCGATAGTACACCTGGATTTTAATTTTTCTCACTATTTTATATTCTAAAAATATTGAGTGGAATTGAAATGTACAGTTAAGGTGATGTTTTTGATGCTTTGCTTACTCTGCATGGCATGGCGTGGCGTTGCATTGTCTTATTGTCAAAAACTGATTCGTCATTTGAAAAGAGCTTCCGCACTCTTCCAATCCATCCCAATTTCAGATGATAAGAATGCAAACTATTGTGGTTTGGATTACTGGGCGTGGTTCACATTGCCTGCTTTGCTTTTGCTCAGTCGGAGTCGGAAAAATCTCAGCACTCCATGCAACATACGTAATCTGAACGTGCTTCCTTATAAGAGTTTAATTGTCTTACTATCATTAAATCCAAATAATCTGGTTGAGTAGCCATGCCGTAGTTGTGTACTCGTATTCAGCATCAGTCATCCACTTATTTTTATTGCCTGCCTGCCCGCCTCCCGTGCTGTGCTGTTTGCTTTGTTCGGTAGCAGAGATTTTAAATCGGATGCGGATCTTCCATTTTTCATTTTGGATTCACAGACGCGTCGTCGTCGTCAATGTAATCGTAATGTAATGCAAATTGTAATAACTATATGCAACACACGCGAATCATCATCTCATAATTGTCTGCATGCAAATGTCGATGAATGAGAGAAATTATTAAAACAAATTCGATAATAAATAATTTCTCACGGACAGACGACTGTGCGGTGTGGTGGGCTTGCGCTTCACACGCAAAGACTCATAAATTCGTACATACATTACATGCACTTACATTACATTGCATGACATAGCGTGGCGTGGGTTCGCCATTTAAATATTTGACGTTGACAGTCAATCCCTTTCGGCTATTTGCTTACTTAATGATGGAAATTGATTTTAATAGTCAGCCGGTAGTCAGGCAGTGTGGTGTAGCTTCGGGGTCCCTATTTTAGATTATGCAGATTGGATGAGAAATCCAAAGGGATGATAAGTGGGACACTGACTGCAATTATCAACATGACCCGCCCAATGGATCAAGTGTATTTCCAAAAGGCCCTGTTTTCACTTGGAACGTTGACGTGGCGGCGGCGTCGACTGGCGACTGAGCCTTTGGGTGATCCCTGCCTCCATTGATTGATTGGGAGAGAGAGAGGAAACAATAATATATGCGAAAGTACTATATGCGTTTTGGCACAGGATTTGCAATTTTGTGTGCCGTGCCATGAGATGCTGTGTAGGCATTCCTAAATTACAATCATCTAATCGAATGACAGTTTAATGACGGACGAGGGCCCTGGAGGCTGGCTGGCTGCACTTTGGGTTTCAATTTAATTTTAATATACATTTGCATGCGTGAAATTAACATTTTGCCATTGGGTACATACAAAAAATTTGGGAGATTTGCATGGCATAGGGTAGGAAGGATAAAATATTGAGGACGGGGAAATACATTTGCAGGAAATTTTCAATTCCAATCCTGAATTCCCTCCCATCTTATTTTGATCTAGGTGAAAGATTTGATGATTTGTGAGCAGAAGCGAGCAAGAGTGTGTGCAAAAAAATGTATGCTTGTAGTTAATGCATTAAGTTTTTCGTAATTCGGACGAGATGGAGGATTACTGTACGAAATATTGGTGCAGTGGTGTGTCTGCCCTATATTCTCCACCATGACATGNATTCTCCACCATGACATGGCACAGACATATGACAATTTTATTTTGTACTGTAAAATTGCGTATATGATTTGTCAATGTGCCCAATTGCAAATGCGAATTGTCATCTTCGTTCTGTGAATGATTTTGATTTGGATTACTTTCTTGGCTCCAATTCAGATGTTTGCCAATGTTTTATGTTGCACACGCGCGTTTTTAAAAATTTCAACATTTGATGCGCTTGGAGGATTAAAATACGGTAATTGTAACTAATAATATGTATAACTTGTACGTCAAGTTTAATCATTTTCAAAATTTTGATCAGCGCTCAAGTAATTTTGAAAAAAAAACTTTAATTGCTGTCTTAAGGTGTATAGAATAGTATTACGACATATTTCTGTCGTAATATTCATACAAGGAGATTGGCTGGACAACTTTTAATGACACAAACCCAGGTTTAATTTAAAAAAAGTTATGACCAACTTTAGAGCGATGTTTATTTATTGGCTGTGGCTGCGTACAAAACGCAGAATTTATTGGGCACGGCAAAATGCAATGGCTTGAATGTGTGTCAGTTTCTCGTCATTTCCATCGCTCTCGCTTGCACACCTGCTTTTTTTTCACTCATATGATTCAAGGAAACTGAAACTAACCAAGATCCTCTACTTGATTTGACTGGTTTTTAATTGGGAATTAATTCATTAAGCAAATCCAAGCACTTTTTGCTTTTAATTTTCTATCCGAATTAAAAGTTATATGTAGATATACTTGTTTAACCTTGCTAGCCTTGGATTCAAGTTACCTGGAAGTACAACACAGCAGTACTTCTACATTAGACATTATATACTAAAGTTTATATGGAAAAAGTACTAGTTACACTCTGACTACACTTTAATTCCTGAATCGTCCAAATTAATGACTGATTCAATCATTAATTTTGATTTCCTCTTTGTATTTTACAGGTGGATTGGAGATGAGCTGAAGGCTACCCCCTTAGTTATATGTAGATATACTTGTTTAACCTTGCTAGCCTTGGATTCAAGTTACCTGGAAGTACAACACAGCAGTACTTCTACATATGACATTATATACTAAAGTTTATTAGGAAAAAGTACTAGTTACACTTTAATTCCTGAATCGTCCAAATTAATGACTGATTCAATCATTAATTTTGATTTCCCCTTTGTATTTTACAGGTGGATTGGAGATGAGCTGAAGGCTACCCCCTAAAAATGAAGGAGCCCATCCACGTGGTCGTGTTGTTCTTCGTCGGCTTAGCCCTGGGTGCTTGGCAAGACGGCGTGGAAATTAAATCACATTTAAGACGAGGTTGGTCACTCTTTTCACTCAATCAGTCAATGCCTTCATTTTCCATGGCATGCAAATGTCATGCCGTCGTCGTCGTCGTATTTTTTTCACCTTGGGAAATGAAAAGGAAATTAAAGGTCCTTAACAAAAATCCGCTCTCAACAAAAGATGAAAGGGAAATGATAGGCAAGATTTCGTGTCGTCCACCGCTGTGCAAAAAAAAATGTAGGGCTTAACGGAGTTTGAATAAATGATGTTGTAATGGAGGGGACTGTGTATTTACTGAATCGAATCTAACGACTGACTGCGACTGCGACGCAACGCGATGCAACTAATCATGTTAAATTCTTGGGGTGTCAGGTGCGGCGGGGCATTCAGCCCTGCGTGAATAATTCAAGGCATTTTTTAAACATTTCATGCACTCAATTCAAACGGATTTCAATGAAAAGTCAAACTCGCAGTCTTTGGATGACGAGACGGGGTTGTCGTTGTATCTTCGTGAGAAAATGAAGGAACAAGTCCGTGTTTTTTGTTGTATGGAAATGTTTTCGTTTTCAAGGTTGTTGGTCCTATGATTGTGAGTGTGATGCATATTTAAAACATTTAAGGTTTTTTTTCTTGAAAATATTTTTTCTGTGATGGTAGATTTATTTGTTTATTTATGGGGTACGGTACAAGTTAAATGTGATTGGTGGAGCTTGCCTCGAGGAATAGTTAGAAATTTGATTTATTCAAATTTGCCGCGAGGAAGGACTCTTTTTATTTGAGTGTAACAATGGGCAATTAGTAAGATTCGGAGGCACACGGAGGTGGGTGTGTACAAATAAGGTAATCAAAAATAACGACAGAGAAAACTAAAAATTAGTCCAAAATATTGTCACGGAAATTTGAAAACGCCAGTGGTTAAATTAATATTTTATGATTTGAACAAATCAAAAACCAGATGCGAATCGCTTGCACGCCACATCTGCACTCATTTCTAAATTTTGAATAAGATCCATAAATTAGTCCGAAATATTGTCACGGAAATTTGAAAATGCCAGTAGTTAAATTAATTTTTTATGATTTGAACAAATCAAAAATTCAGATCCTGTCTTTCTAACTGTGTTAGATCCATCGTCGGTAGTTAAGGAGCCAAATTCAAAAGATGTACCTATGCCTACAACTAATTACGGGTACCGATTGGATTAGCATTAAGCATTGTAATTGTAAATGTCAAGATGTACTTGTATACATATCCGAACCCAACATCCACTCGTACTCGATGAGTCAAATTCCAAGAATACTCATCTTCCTCCACAACTTCCCAAAAGATCAAATGATTGTAGATTGGCTCTGACATCCCTTGAATCACCATTTGACTCACCTCCTTCATCTTCCCTGCCAGTCTGCCCAGGTGTGTTCGTTTTCCGTCCTGTGTGGAATATTTATGACTTGAAAATCCGTGGCTTGACCTTCGTCTTCGCCGAACATAATCATCGTCCCCCTTCTTCTTTTGCATGGATTTTGGGATGGGTTCAACAATGATTTGATTTTATGAGTCCATTTTTTGCCCGCATCTTCTTGGGAAGAGCAAAACAGAACATTTAAACTCATAAATTTTGTCTTCTTTGGGTTAATCGTCTCTCTTCTTCAGTTCACTTCGCGAAATTCGCATTGCGCATGCGTCGTGCGATGAACTGACCTGACCTTCGACACGTCTTCGCTTCGACAGCCAAAATTATTCCTATTGTTGTACGTACGTACGTACGTAACCCTTGCCAATGCCAGGCCTTATTTCTGCGTATTTTCCATTTTGAATCCCATGCGGTGCAGTGGTTAAAATTAGTTTTGTAAATTTTGTTGGCTGGCACTGCGCATGCGTATTGTCGAATTGTACATCTTATGTATATGCCCTGTTCGTAACTTCAGATTTAAAATATCATTTCCACCATCATACATACATACATTAAGCCAGAGTTCATTGAAAGGGAAGATCCGCAATGGATACTGTCCATACTTGGAATTTTAAGGATTATCTTGCCCATTGTAACGATTCCGCAAGTCATACACGCACCGCACGCGGATGAAGATTAAGATCTGTTTTATGCAATCCTATCCACAAAAAAGTCAAATAGTTAACAACTTAATTGAGAGGAGTGCTTCCTCCTTCCGAGGGGATTCTGGTTAATATTTGAATGTTACCGCGCTGCACAGCGTCCCGTCAAGTGTGTATTGTGTGTGCATGTAGTAAATATTATTACTACAATGCAATCCAAAGAGGAGCTAAAAGGACATCATCCAGACCAGACGAGACTTGTTGTTAAGGAAGTGAAGTGGTGGTTGGATTTGAAGTGGAAGTGGAAGTGGAGGGGGAATGTTAAGGAAGTGAAGTGGTGGTCGGATTTGAAGTGGAAGTGGAAATGGAGGGGGAAAGAGATGTAGAATTACACGCAATGAAAAACAAAGCAGATTTGTGAATGGGAAGTGCTGTGCTTCCCAGTTCCAATCCTCCACAAAATGAATGCTAAGGAGCGGAAAAGCATATGACTACATATGAAAAGCAGGAAAGATATTAGGATAGGTAAATATGTATTTAAAATGCAATTAAGGCCAGGGATTTCAATTCAAGGCTGGTGGACCGAATATCCGAAAACATGGAAACGGAAAGGTAAACTCCGGTTTAAATTTTTTAAATTTATTGTTATAATGAAAATGCTATCCAGTTCCCTGATATTGTCATCGTTAAAAAAGTGTACTGTTCGATTCATTCATTCAGTATTCCTTGATTTACGAAATCTTCAAAATCACACAGTCGCCCTCCTTCCTTCCTGTGAAAAGTTCCGTGGGAGATTTTGAATTATATACTATCTCTCATTTAGATTAGAGCTTATTTTATGAGTTCAATCTCAGGCTGGAAATTAAGGTGGTCGAACTTAGAAACTAACTATAGGAAGATTACAAACGAGTTCACTTGATTTTTTTTCCAAAAAAAGAGGGCTAAAGGAAACCTTGAGGCACAACTGGACTGCGATTACTCCCACAAGGCTTTGGGTTGGATTTTCATGTTTTGAACAATTAAATGTTGGTCTGCTTAGCATATTAGATGGATGGGAACTACGAGGATGACGTCGCACGCAAGGAAGGAAACATCCGTCGATTTAATTTTAATTCCCCAAGGCATTTGTGGCTATTCATTCATATTCATAGTTTATAATTTTAAATAATGAGGTTGCAGGAAAAGAAGTGTGCATTAATTCGTACGTACGTATACCCAAGCAGTTTTAGTGCTGCATGCTGGCGCGGCGCAGTCGCAGTATTCTCTGTTTCTAATTGGCTAATCTCTAATGCTATTTAATGGATCAGTGGGAATGCAATTGAAATTTGATGACCATTTATATGCCCTGCAGCGCATTGTGTGAAAATTGATTTTAAACATTTTGTCCACTTTGTCACATGCACGCCACACAAATTGTGAAGTCAACTAACTACAAATGTTTTGCACTGCAAATATTGTTGCAACAATTCCCATGCGAAAATTACGATGTCATCCTTTTATTTGTGTGGGTATGGTATGGCTTCGTCCGGCATTTTACGTACATACGTACATTTTACGCCCACCATGCACTCATTCAATCGTATTGAAATTCCACACCTTGTAACATTTACATTTAATTTGCGCCCGCATTTAGTTTAGGGATGTCAATTCCCTCACTTCCTGCCTCTTAATTTGCTTGACCAAAGCATTTGTATTACATTGTGGGTATGGAATTTGAATCGTGGAGCAATTGACAAATTAACCTTTATATCTATCAATTAATATTACAACAGCTATTTAAATTTAATAATTGTGAATCGGAGTTTAAAAATGAGAAAAAAATTATTGTGTCCGCCACAAAATTCCTTGATTAAAATTTTAATTCAATTCCCAATTTATTTGTATCGAGATGGTATTTGGGATCCAACCAATCAATCTGAATAAACCACAACCACCTGGATTTGTATTCTGTGTTTTGACTTTCTTGTATTTTAAATTCACTTAATTCACATCACAACACTTGAAGTCCATAGAACCTATTAAACATGGAGTGACAATTTAGCTGAATGGGCAAATGGCAAATCTCCGTGTCGCCCTTAATTGACAATTTCACGCATCACAACTAAACAAGGCAAACCAGGCAGATTGCTCGTAGTTTTAACTGCAATCCAAAATCCATCGTATGTATTCGGATTGCACGAATTCGTGTCCCCCTCCTCTACTGTGACTAATGTATTAATTGTGTATCATGTAATGGAGGAGTGGTGGGCTAAATACATTCCTGTTTACTCTAAACAACCTCGTTTTGTAAGAAATTTACCCGTCATCATTTATCCTAAGCAGAAAAGGATTGAACGAACTTTTTTTTTGTTCAGTGCGGATTCATTCCCAAGTCCAATGGCTGGCAGCTTAGAGTACGCGTAATGTAAACGTCGTCTTCTTTTAATCTCTTTACCTGGTGGAGGGCTGTAAATTGGGCGGCCTTAAGCGTAAGCATCCGTCGCGTCCGCCTATCAGATGTGAATTTTTCTTTTTGAAAAAAAAACAGACTGGTCATCTTTCTTAGTTTTTCTAATCCGCTTAAGCTTCAAATTATTCACACTTTGCTGTATCAAAATGTCCACGGTCCCATAAAATTTTTACTGCAGGGGCTGCTGCGCTGTGGGGAAAACTAACTCATCCTATTAAACACAGATTAAACCTGACTGTGGACTTAAGCACGGATGCGCGTGCGTCAGGGGCGAAAAACGCAAGGTGTTTTTTATCAGGATTTTTAATGAATCATTCGAAACGCCACTTTGACTGGAGGAAGGTTTTGTGTGCTGTTACATACACACATACAGTTGAATGAACTGCTCAATTGTTCATGGGTTATGTATTCTGTGCATTAGATTATTTTTAAACTTGTCTACTCCAAGGTTTATACAACTTGAGTCATAATTGTATTATATGAGTTCAGTTTTTTAATTTTGCAAATGACTTGGATAATCTTGAAGATCAAAGTTTGATGTTTCATTTCATTACCAAATTAAAAACGGCTTCTGCATTCTGCTGTACAATGACCGATGTCAAATTAACATCCTAAACAAATGTATGGAAATGCACGGAAGCGTAATGAGCGGGAGGCGGTAGCTCAAATTCGTATTTGAAATGCTTCATTCATTTGATTTCACGCGTATAAAGGCGGATCCACCCGACATTACATTACGTGGCGTTGTTGCGCCTGCGTCTGGATTCGCCATCCAAAAGCTGTCATTGTTATAATTCAAATTATCTGACTAACTGTTCTTATCCCAAGAAACGAACTGCGGTTGCGGCGCGCCGGCGCGCGGCCTTTCCGCCTTCGGATGAATCAATCCCAACTTTTAATCCCACTCGGTGCACGCGGCAGACGGGGAACACGAGTTTATTTTGATAGCGTTTTGTTTTTGGTTGATGGGAGGCGCCTGTCATTCTTTTAATCCTTCATTGCCGATTCTGAGGATTAGCTGTCAGGGCTAGGGTTGATTGATGGGACTCCGCTCCGTCCGGGTGCTGTTAATTGCGAAGGGATTAACATTGGTAGAAAAGATCCAATGCAAATTAAACTTGGCTAGAATTGGAATTACGGTTTAAGTTGATGTAATCTTGACAAATCCTGGGTTATCCTATGTTTTGTCGAATGCCATGTAAAATATAATATATTCATCAGCGGATTCATTTAAAAAGCAGTTCACAATTCCGCAATCCTAGGTTATGATATTATGTCGAATGCCATGCAAAATATAATATATTCATCAGCGGATTCATTTAAAATGCAGCTGGGTACTAGGGTACTCCACTGAAATGTATGATTTCTGTCATTTAAAAAAAATCTGACTGTATACCTATATCATGTATCTTGTAATATTATACATGTCAACTTCATGAAACTAAAAAAAACCGGTGACAACTTTTCGAAATTTTGATGTTGATTTGATCCCATTCTCTTCATACTTATGTGTTTACATTGAATTGAATTAAACAAACATTTGAAAACTTTGAATCTTGGGGATCAAACCCTTTGAAATTCGACACACTCTGATCCATTGCAATCAAAAGTTGTGGGGTTGATTGATGTATTCGTGTTCGAAGACATTTATTGCAAAGGGCACGCACGCAAACCCAGTACAAAATACACGGCATTAGGCGATCCAAGCGCATGCATTAATTTTTAATCTTCCCCACCACAAATTGTGTTAATAATCTAAATAGGAATGAAAAGATGTGAACTTGCCTGAGAAAATCATGATGACCAGATTTGATGGGTCATAGTATAAAGATGTTCCATAATGCCATACTAAATGCATTTGAATTTTGGAATCCCATGGACGGACATATGGGATAAATGGGAGCCAGCCGCGCCGGCGCGCCGAGCTGTCTCGCTCCAGCCGTGCAGCCGGCATCAAATTGGTTGACATGGGTCGACCTTTGCGTGCAAATTTTGTGAGCCACAATGTGTCGAGTGGATTTATGTCCTTCACCCATGCAGTGCAGTGCAGGGCCGGTTAAAACTTAAACGTGGTTTTTAAGTGTTTTTATCACTCACGGAGATTTGAGAACTGGTTGTCTTATCCGTGTTGTGGATTGGATTGGATTTGCATCCTTTCGTGTTGATTTGTCTCAGCATTCAATCATTCCCAAAACCAAAACCATGTGTCGAATGGAGTGGGAAAAATATAAAAAATACTACATCCATGGATCCTTTGTGTATGAACAACTGAGACACGCAATTCAAATCCACACACATGGGATTTTGATGACATGCGACATCCCCAAAATGAACATTGCGTGGAATCATTTAATTCCACTTTCACTCAATGTGACACGTGCCACAATAAAATACGTACGTACGTAAACAGCCTGGGAATTTATAACGTGGACCGTGAAATGGTTTTGGCTTAAATACAGAGGACGAAGTGCACTAACGTTAATTGTATACGTATAACATTTAAGATATATGTACAATATTGTGAACAAACGTGAGTGAACTCACGAGTAAATTGACTTTCACCTACTTTGTCACGAAGGGGACAATTTTTGCACACTTGCCATTATGAATTCGCGCATGGAATTTGAGAGACTCCAAAAAAAGATGTGTTGTATCGTTTGCTGTAAATGTTGGAAAACACGAAACTTCCGAAAATATGGGGTTGTAACTTTTTTATAATGGGACTTTAAATATTTAATATTTTAAAAAATTGACCGGTAAGGAAATACAATACACAAATGGGAATTATAAATGCAATTCTTTATAAATCAACATTTCAATCAGCACAATAAATAATATTAAGTTAATTTACTCAGCAGTAGGATTCCCGTGTTTCTGCAATTGCAATTGTGGGAAGGAACCAACTTGACCCCATCCCCCAAAGGTCAACCTAATAAGAGGTTTGAAGGGAGGCAGGCAGCCGGAGGACATTAGCTTTTGAGATGAGTCCGAGATTTGGGAGGGTTGGTTCCTTGGACTTGAATCCTAAATGTTAAATTGTTGCAATAACCAGCCCTTCTTTTCACATCCGCTTCACTCCACGAAAAACACGTTTAGTTTAGTTTTCCCATGGCTGGCGTGCATCGCCTAGTCTTCATGTTCATTCAAATGTTATTTTTTTCATTTACGAGATAGGAACCAGTCCCAATTATTCAGGTGCCATCTATGTGTTGATT
Source organism: Orthonychiurus folsomi (assembly GCA_036851895.1). Lineage (NCBI taxonomy): Eukaryota > Metazoa > Arthropoda > Collembola > Poduromorpha > Onychiuridae > Orthonychiurus > Orthonychiurus folsomi. The sequence continues at coordinate 5,630 of JAAXYW010001463.1, read as the reverse complement.
TCGTGGGAATCCTTCTGCCTCATTTCCCATAAATACGTACTAAAAAAGATTTTTCATCCCGATAATTTTACTCTGCACAACTTACAATGTTTTGCCAAATGAAAATCCCATGTTTTCCACTAAATAAAACAAGGGTGCAAACACCTTTAGGAGTTGTCGAGTTTTTGACATTTGTTTGTAGATTGTAAACTTCCAGTAAATGGAAAAAGAATCGATCGTAATTCGTAACTGGAAATCACGAGGAAAAAAGACTTTCCATTTAAAAAGAATGAAGACAAAATTTCTATTGTTGCTTGGCCCGCACCGCACCGCGCTTTATTGCATGCCCACTTAAAGTATTTACGTTTTTATGAGTTTTTCGGTCTTTTTTTTGCATTAAAAGCAAAAGCTTTACATGGAGAGTGGGTAAATGTTAGTGTACGTAAAACGCACCATGGACACATGGACGTGACGAGGGCTTAAAATCCTGTTCCGTCTTTTAAAAAAATCTAACGGAAATTAAGTGTCTGACATGTTAGGTTGTGGGAGTGGATGGATTTGCATCCATCCGTCAGATTCCCAGTGCCATGCCGCACCACATGAAGGTGTGACAAATGCAATGAGCAAATGGACAATCTGTCAAAGGAAAAATCTCATACTTATATATCCTTGTAATGTGTAATGGAAAGTGTTGTTCGCAAAATCACTCTCAAAAACTGCACATTCTCCTCGGTTCCGTCGTGAAACTTTTTGTCTTTGACAATTATTTTCTGTCATCCTTTGAAGCAGAATGGCCGGCCGACTCATTCAATTTTACAGTACATGGTTTAATGGGATGACAATAATATTCAAATGATACGTTGCCGGCCAAACACGTGTTAAAATGAATTGGAAATTAAGACCTCGTCAAGTCACAACACTTGAAATTCTTCTTAGTGCAGAGTTTATCTTTTGATTTACCACATTTCTAGTAAGATTGAATTATGGCGCCTAACATTTAAAGCAGTTTTACTGTTATGCAAGAGCAATTCATTTTCAAATGAGTATTTTTGAGAAAATAAGGTTGTTTTATAATAAGCAAATTTTGCCGCCGGTCATAATAAAATATTATCAAATACCGAATAGAGTTTGTATTGCAGTTCCTGCTCTTCATTCGTGCTATTACTGGATGTGGCAATATTCTTTATTTCAAGAAAATTTATAATACTACGTTGTTCTTTGTACTCACATTTGTTCTTCAGATCATAATTGCTTTTCTAACCTCTACCTACTCCCTTCTGACCAAATTGTGCCGAATCCTACCTGTTTAGCGCAGTTGCATAGTTTGCCAAATATTCCTAAATTGAGCAAATACATGTCCAGTAATAAGGCAGTTGCCAAAATAGATATATCACTCCAAAGCCCACTTTCAGCAATCACATTCGCAAATTTTGGTGAATGCAAATGGGTTAAACTTGTTAATATTTACATTGACCATGCACGCTTGCTCATAGTGTACCACAGATGGCTAAATATTGATTCAATTTTATTCTACGTATACTTTTGCTCCCTTCACGTATATTCACCTGCATTGTGCTGTGCCATATCAGAGATAAGAAGGGATATCCATTGTCTAATATTAAGAACGGCATACGCCGTATATTTAAACTGTAGAAAGCACACGCATACATATGAGAATCAGATGTATACATCACATGTGGAAATTTGGTGATTATGTCAATATGCACACAGTTCACGCGACTGAACGAATCCCTGTCCTAATAGAGTTTGCTACTTTACTTCCTACTAATCTATTCCACTAGACAAAGTGTCATTGTACTCCCGGTGTGAGTGTCGAGTGCGGAAAAGTAAATATGATGGAGATTGGACCTGCACCGTACGAAAAAAGGAAAACACTGACATTTCGCCAAGAGCGATATGATAATTTCACACTTACTACTACTACATTACATATACGGAATGAAACGGTGAGGCCTTTAAGCACGAAAGTGAAATCCGAGCTTTGTCTGATTAAAAAAAAGCGGGCTATGGTATTAATCCTTGTTATTGTTACACCTGAATTGAAAATCCTCTCAAGAACGGCAAATATTGTAAGGGATAATCTCTCGGACTCAAAATAAACAGTACGACTCGTGCTGGGCAGACAGAAGCGGCAACGGATAGAAAATCAGGCCGCGTCTCACGCCGAGCCGAAGCATCGTGTCCTGTAAAGCAAAGCATCCTACGCTTACAGCGTTGGGAAAGTTTTCAGTTTTATTTACACATTCAAGATTTTACTGTCCCTTTGGCTTTGAATAATTTGTAAAACTGGCGTGTGACCCGTCACACGACCTTAAGTCCTGACGAGGAGAAATCCAGGGCGAAGAAGCAATTAATTAAAATCGAAATCTGAGTCCCCAGCAAATGGCAATTGTGGGAATGGGATATGCCATGCCATATGCCACGGCGCATGCGCAATGCGAATGCCCTCAGAAGCATGCCACTGTTTGGCATTGAGGAATTAGCCATTGACCTTTTTTTTTAAATATAAATACATAAATAATCCCAGTGTTCCCGCTGCGCTGCCGCTTGACACCAATGCTCATTTTTTTTCTTCATATTTTTATTATAAAGAATTCGTACAGTTTATATCTCGTGTAGATTTGTAGCATCTGAAATACGTACATATTGAGAAAAATTTGAACACTTAAAAAATTGACATGAAGATGATCCCTTCCTTGTCAGTCAGATGAATACAAATCAGAAAATGAAGATGACCGTTTATTGCATGGCTCGCGTGTGTTTGGTGTCAAGTGTGTGACGCATGGAATCATTTCTTAAGACAACTCGATTGTTGCATTGTATTTTCCGTGAGATGAGGTCGGAGTGAGTTGAGTCAGCAGCATGCAGCAAGCTAGGATTTTGACAGCCTAAGATTTTGGTGCCTGTCTGGGTTCTTCGTCATACAATTCAAGTTTGTGGTGTAATTTAAGGGAAATGCAGCGCAACGGAATGGGCGGGAGGAGGATGGGGATCTCCGCTGTGCTTTTGAACTGTAAATTGGACATTTAGGACAGTAGTCGGCTGACAAGCACAAATCAAAACACGAAACGGACGGACGAGTTTATCCGGTCCCATTTCGGGTTTTTTAGTAAATAATTTAATTATATGATTTCAAATTTAAATTACTATTCCGTTATTTTTTGGCACGGAGCGGAGCCTTGCGAATACGAAATTAATTTGGCTTTGTGGTTTCCGCCTTGTGTGGAGTTTGGATGCCCGATTTTTTTTTAAAAAATGATTAAACAAATAGGCATTGCATTATAAGTTCCATATCTTCGAAGCGCGCGGTCATTCTTACTAATGAATTTGAATGATTGGGACTTATGGAGTTATTGAATTTTTTTTCCGCAATGGCAATGACATAATAAGAATGACACAGCGTACGGGTACGGGCCCTGCATCCACCATTACTATTTTAGTTAGTAATTTGCATTGTAACAACATTGAAGAGAAATAATAGTCTCGGCGGACCTTGTCTTGTTGTGTTTTATCGGGAGGAATAGGCGGGAAGATTGTCAAAGTGTAAAACAGCTAGAATAACTGCACCACATCACGGAAACCGACTGACATTTGAATGCAATGAAGCATGAATTGTCTTGGGCTGTCGGTCCGTTTGGCGGTACGATTTTCACTGCCAATGACGATTATTGGCTGAATTGTGGCTTGCACTGCACTGACGCTTCCGAATGCAATTGTGGCTTTCGAATCCCGGAAATAAAATAAACGTGTGAATTTACAATGTCTATATCCTTGAATCATATTGGGAGAATCATTCACGCAGGAAAGTATCATATTGTCACGTTTTCTGAACTACAATTTTAAGTAAATGGGTGTATGAATTTTAAAATATAAATCTGGCGGTAATGTCCATCACCGTTTTCCTCCGCCGTATAAATCGCGTCCATTTCATTGGGAATGAATGCATTGTTGGATTGAGATCCGTATCGTACGTACGTTACGTTGGTTCGTATTCTTCTGTCTGGTCATCCCATTGTTGAATCTATCCACCTTTGTTCCTTGTACTTCTATTTTTGCCATGGGATGCATGATTCGGGATTCGATTTCAATGGATGGAAGATGGGTGACTTGACTGGGAAGGCTTAACATAGCACAACGCGTCCCAAGAATGCGGATATGCAGACAAATCCCACTACAATTTGCTCTGTATTGTTACGTACGTATAAGCGTACTGTAAAGGACCGATCGTGGTTTGACTTTTTTTTCTGCGACATTTTGTTCCAAGATCCGTGCGGGCATAAAAAAAGATTTTGCAAGATTTACACGGGTTGATAGGGTGAACGCTACTGCTGGGTTCCGTTAGACAAGTCACGGAGTAACGTCGTCACTCAATTACCGCTAGAAAGCGAAGAAGAATGGGAAGGGATTATTTCGGAAGTGTGAGTTAAATGAGGCGACAGACAAGGTTGACAGATTTGAGTAGTACAGGTCGGTCAGGGGAAGAAAAGATTCACAGATTTTACCTCATCCTTCCCAAACTCCCACCCTTTTCTATTTTCTTTGAAGATTTTTCCCCATTTGCATGGGTTTCAATCATTTTGACAGTCCCTCGGTACACTTATTTTGTTAATAATATTTGATACAATACAGGGTGTCCCGTAATGATCCACCCGACACAAATATGTACGGAAGACAATTGACCTTATTTCAAAATTTAGTTCTGGCTTTATGCAAATGAATAGGCCGCGTTTATACGAAGGCTCCAGTATGCCCTTTCCATAATCTGTACAAAATCATGGATAAAGTAATTTACATTTAAAAAATCCTAATCGGAGCGGACTAACGCTAAGTTTTTAATAATTTTTTTTATTTTGTAATTCCAGATGAATTGGAGATCCTGGGGCGATTCGACGGCCACCCGGAAGATCATCTGTCAATTGTACAGTGGAGCCGGGAAAATATTTTCGTAGGGGCAAGGGATGCACTTTTCAACCTCAGTTCAAATGATCTCACACAAAATTCGGTAAGTACACGTTTTTTCTCATTTTTTCTCATTCATTTCCAAAAAAATTAATCATTCTCGGCTCGGAGTGAAGTGGATGACCGAAGCCAGTCGCCGTGGCCTATTGTTTTCGGTGACCCCCGCTTCCACGCATGATAGGACCCTAAACATGCAAGGCTATTAGCGTCAAAAATAATACATTCTCACTTGAAGACGCCAACAATATTCTTGAAACATAATTACCCATAACAGCAACATGCCGTGATTTACTTTTGTCTAGTCGAACTCCCATTGGCGTCAGGCATAAATAATAATGTTCTTCTTTGTTCATTGTACTCACGTATTGTTTACGAGTTAATTAGTTATGAAAATTGCGGCTCTGTCAGGGTGGGGAATCCGAGTCGGTCGAAAATACGTTTTTAAAGGGTTATTTTGTAAAAGGTGGAAAAGGTTTATGAAACTTAATTCCTTTAATAGAATTTATTCTGTACTTTCAGATATTAAACTGGACAGTTTCCGCGGATCACAAAGAAATGTGTCAAATCAAAGGCCAAAAGGATTCCCATTGTCACAACTATCTGCGCATGTTCCATGGCCCCCTTCACCATCACCACCATCACAAGTCGACGGATCCAAATGCCACCGAACA
>JAAXYW010001462.1:0-21408 GCA_036851895.1 Orthonychiurus folsomi | reverse complement strand
ATTTTACCTGAAAATCATGAATAACTCTATATAACTGCTAGTATTCTGTGTCTGTATGGCAATCTCAAATGTGAGACAGAGATCGGATGAATAAATGACGATTGTTCCCCCCTAGTTTAGAAATTACACAACGCGAATTCGTGCTCAAATCCGGCAAAATCAAAATGAGCTAATTTCTTATGCTTCTTTACTAAAGCTCAAATTACAATTGTTAAAGTTTAAGAATATTTTAATATTATAAACAAGTATTGGCAGCTTTTAAAGATTGATCATTGAATTACTGCTCTGGACAATAGATATATAGGCAGACCTGGTTGATTTTAATTATCAAAATAATTATTAAAGCTTAATTAAAACCAAAATACTAAATAAATACTAAAAAAATTATTAATGATACAACAGGTTGGACTACACTACCAAATGAGCACACAGTCGAACATCATGCGTACAACCTCTCGGTGACACAGCTCACGTCCCGATCAATGGGCCTCGCTTGGAGTTGTCGAAATCATCACCTTCGGGACAAATATGAAGTAACGCTCAAGCCACTTAAAGCGACGTAAGAATAGCAAATTTAAAGCTTTAATTTCAAGCGAAATACAATGCGTCAATTTACACGGAATCAGAAAATTATTGGTAAACTATGGACTAAGTTTATTACCAAATGTTGTCTAAATTAAATAGAAAGTTGAAGAGAAAATTAAAACGTCGTCCCTGGCTCCCTCGCAATGCAAACTTATGATTCCTCATATTTCCTTTCCAGGTACAGAGTAGTAGAGACTGTGCCCCATAACACTTGTTCAATAGTAATGGAGAATCTAGTTCCAAATACAGACTATCAAGTCAGTGTCACCCAGTTCTCAGGAAAGCTTCGTCAGCGTTCAAATTCACTCACAGTTCGAACATTACGTAAGTTTGTTCGTGCAATTCGAATAGAATAATTGATTATCGACTAATATGATTCAACTTAATCTATTGTAGTCGAAGTAGAAGAAATGGATGAAACCGAGGAAGTATTTGAAGGGACCTCCAGAGAATTCAATTTACCAAGAGTTCCACTAGTGGAGTTGAGTCTCGTTGGATTAGCGCTTGTCCTGTGGGCTGGAGCAATTGTTCTCTTTTTTCATCGTTGGGGGAAAATTCGTATGTTGCTTCCCTATCAGCCTGACTTTAAAGCGATGAAACAAACAAGTTCAACCTGTACAAATTGCTCCATTACTCCTCATCATCAGGTACACAAGAATTGAATACACCAGTAAATAAATCAACCCGAAACGTTTAACCGGATCCCAGGTCCGGCTCGCATATTTTCAATTTCCTTTGAAACCGTAAGCAAATTCTTTCACAGCTACACACATCGTTTCCGTGCCGGGACATAGAATAGTAGAAATTAATTTGTTTGTCAGTTTGTCTCAGGGACCGCCCAAGCCTAACATCTACAACTTCCAATTCCACCACAATGGGTTTTTATAGTTTCTCGTAGTTAGATGTAACGCAAATTAACAATGACGTTAAGATACTGACTTATTGCTGCACTAATATTTCAAAAATATTAATGAATTGCTTTTTCATTGTTCAGTGCACAAGACTTCAACAAATGCAGCTCCACGCAGAGTACCAGGGTCTCGCGGCTGGAATAGGAATTGGGCCAATGGCATTGGTTTCAGTTACCGATTCCGGCTGCTCTCCTATGCGACCAAGGTTAAATTCATTTATAGGTTATAACCAGGTAAATAAGGGATGCTTTAAATAAAATTTCTAGTGGAAGCCTAAGAAAGATTAAACTCATAATTATTCTACAATTTAACTAATTTTGATTGCACTATTTCAGAGTGACATGGAAATTCCTTCAGAAATCCGCATCTGCAGAAAAGCAAGAAGTGCGGAAAATCTTCCATTAAGTCCTAAATTCGACGAAGTCACATTTCCAGACTTCTAGTAGCATTTTAGTAGATCAGTTCAAGGCCTTTAACTACATACCATCTCTGTTCTGTTCTTTGATACGGTTTTACCGTTTTGACTTTCCTGCAGACATTTTATATTTTGGAATTGTGGTGCAATCGTAATCCGAAGAGAAAGCTTTGAATTCTGAGTCCGAATGTTTTGGGAATTTAGTAAATAAACGGCGTCCTGTGATATGCGTGTTGTAGAAGTTAGAATCTCAAAACAACCATCTAGCAACATAAAACTCGCATTTAATACGAATACTACGACGAAATGCATCTAAGCGCCAAGCACTCAAAAAAGTAAAATTTAAAAAAATAAAGCCCCAATGCTGATTGTGAACGAAATTAGTACTAATGTGACTTGCTACCTGGTTAAGTTATAAGCAAGAAACTAGAATTGTTAGTACAGTCATATATTGGTCATTGCTAGCAAACGTACTCTAAAGTTGGAAAGTGAAATTTACCGCGCGGTTTATTGTCTGATTTATTATTAGCATTATTGTTTGTGTTTTTATTGTTAGTCCAACAGTTTTGTGACGAGGCTCTGTCATGCCACACGTTATATAAGGTTAATACCACGAGAACTGTTAATTGTAATCGTAAGCGAATGAATAATCCGTTAACTTGTTACTATTATTATTATTAAACTCCGTATGTCCATTTTGAATACAACAGTGTTTTCAGGAGAGAGAATCACTTTATTCAGTGCACTGCCGTTACAGTTAACGGTTGCCGATGGTCGAAAAGTACAAAACAATACAAAAAGTACAGTTACAAAAAGTATTAGTTAGTTACTTATTACTAACTAGTTAGATTGGGCGAGAGCGAGCATTGCGTCATAAGTTGAGCTTAACGGCATTTGTCCCGCCGTGCCCAATTAAGTCACACAAAACCAATCAACAAATTCAAATAAATTAAAAAGCAGCGTCCTGCTCTGCAATGCATCAATTCACCAATACAGTACAATCAATCAAACTCATCAGGCCTTACTTGCTTCTGATTAGTTGTTTTTTTGTGGCTAAAGTTAACAGCCAATTAAAACACAAGCGATCCCGATGTGGCCGGCAGGACAGCTCGGCAATTGTAGTAGGAGAGAAAACACGTTTGCCCGAAAAATAAAGTTGAGCTGGTTGAATCGGGAAGCGCTCCACATGTTGTATTTGTCGAGCGATCTCAATGATACCGATTATTGTTGTGTCATTTGTTTTGGCTAGAAGCCGCTCTTTTGTACCTCTGCATGCAGAGTTTATTTGTAATCAGTCTTAATTGCATTGCATTGGGCGGGTCCATTTGGCAATTGAGAGGTTGTGAACGGTGAGTGGATTGTCTTTGTCTCTATTTCTCTACCCACATGCAAATTCGAATGGAGTTATTTTGATTTGGCTCTAACTTTTTACCACAAAGCAAAGCGTGAGTCATCCGCATGCATTTGGGCCAAGGAATGGGATGCTGCTGTTCATGTGGTCGCATGCACAACAGCAGTAGGTTTCCGCGGGCATTGCGTATTCAAAGAATTCAACCCAACAAAATATTCTTAAATTTACGAACAATCGAACGTTGAGCTACGGGTAGATTACTCTATTCCTTAACTCACTAGAAATATTCGCGAGTGTTTCCGTTGTGTTGCGACATTACGATACGCATTGTCTTTTAATCATCCCACATTCCATCGGATATTATAGTTAAAAATATAAAATATACAATCAGTCGTCAGTCATTCATGGAGGACTCAAGACATCAAAAATTGGTCAACAGTCTTACAGACGATAGTCTCCCTAGTCCTGATGAAAGGTTGGCTCCGGCCGCGACCTCGGGCTCGTCGTCGTCAGTTGCACCGAATATTTGGTTCTCGCCTGGACGTGGAAACCAATCGAGGCCTCCTTTCGAGAACTATCCTGGTCGATTCAGAGGGGGTGGTTACAACTCCAGGTCACAGATGAGATTCCCACGTGGAGATTGGCAAAGGCCGGACAACTTTTACCAGAATCGCAACCATTTTAACCAGCCTCGTTATTCACACCCTAGGCCATACCAAGGTCAAAGGCAGTATGGAAACTTTAACAGGCCTCAAACATCGAATCCTGGATCTCATCAGTTCAACGTAAGCGTAAGACGTAGTTCCAACTTCGAACCATGAAACCTATTAAAAAATTTAGAAATACATAAGAATCCGGGACAAGCTAAGAAAGTTGGTTACATTTAAAGTGTAACTGCTCAAATTAATAGAGTGTGAGCGAAGATAAAGCATAACTCAATACAAAGAGTTAACTAAGACATATTTACATAATGACAGGTTTATCTCACCTTCAAACTTGGTCTACGCTGGCATCAGTGGAACAGAAAGTAGCCCAAGAGAGCAGTCTGCAAATGAAACAAACATTCAAAATATGAATTAATTTGGTTTTTAGATATTATATTAACGACAAGGCAAAAGTAAAAATTAATATACTTGGTCTGTCTTGATTTGAGATCAATCATTCTCTTAACTGACATTACATTATAAATCAATACCATCACACTATAACTTTTCTCAATAAGCAACCAAACCCTGGATGGAATGCTGGAATGCATGCTCTTAGTTTACCCTTTGAAATAGGTTCTTCTGATTTTGCATGCAGCAATTCTCATTGTTGTTAAATAGTGTAGATTCTTGTGGGAAATAGGAAATAGTTCCACATTCAGTCTCATTGAACCGAAAAAATTAAACGTTCGTTATCGTTGCAAATCTGATCCCATCAAGTTACACGATACAAAGCTTAACCCCAGATCTGAAATCCAGTTTGTCAGTTATTTGAAAACTATTGTAAATTCCAATTTGCATGCAATACATCCTAACTTGTGTTGCGCTTAACTTTTCGTGCTCATTTTTTGGTATCTGATCCCCACACTTGATTTGTCGAGTAACAAAATATTTCCTTTTATTTTAGAAGCAGCCTGGTTTCGCGGATAGTATTGAAAATTGGGTGAGCTCAAGTATGTGGGAAGACCCATGGTTTCACTTGATGCCCAAGTCATCATCACTGCTACCTCCAAAAGCTGCTCAAATTGCCAACATTGACATTCCGGCCCAGATAGACAGTGAGAAGTTGTGTTCGCTTCCTAATATCAGCAAAGCAAATACAGACGACAACCCTGGCATGGACGTAATATGAACATAAAATGACGAACTAATCCAACGCAACATCAACCGTGAATATTCCGAGCTTAGAATTAATACGACTTCCTCAAATGATTCAGTTTCCTTAAATTACTCCTCTATGGGATGATATTTTTGATACCATTCAACAGTGTTGATGCCAGGAAATTAACCTGCAGTTCAATGCTTGAAGATATGAGAGTGATGAAGCTTGGAAATGAATATTGGTGCAGAGTTATAATTGCATGAATTTGAGCAGATTAAAGAAAGAATATTAATCACTTACCGAGAGTAGTTTTCGACAAATGCATTTTTCCAACTTTCACGTACATAAGACAAATATTTCTATATAACTTAACTTTCCTTCTATTAGATAGAACTCAAACCTAATATATATATATATATATATCAACAATAATCAAATTAAGTATAACGAAACCACCATCATATCAGTATCTATATCTAATCACTTAATAATTATGCCAAATAAGCGAGTTGACTGTATATATCAAAAACACGTGACTTTTCCATTCCTGTTGGCTTCTAACACGGATAAATCATCAGGCATGTTTTATAAATTCAATCGTAATAACAGCAATTGCTCTGCCTCGAATTCCATAAATACATTTCTGGTTGCGCATTAGCATGCTGGCTACCCCATTTGTGTGAATAAATATCATATTCATGAGTAGGAGAGGACACGTGCATATAGTAGGGAAGGGTTGACAGCTTCATAACTAGCATCCTATAGCAATCAATTCATTGTAGAAATTTCAGTGCATTTTTTCGGGGAATTACCTATAATTTTCAAGATGATCCATTTGAAACAGGAATGATGAAGATGACCGGTCGATAGATCAACTTTTCCGCCTTCCATGTACGCACTAGTCATTATTTCTGCGATACTGCGGTATTATATTTTCTTCATCCACCATATTATTTTGTCAGACACAAATTATTCCTTAATTTGACTCGGCAATATTGTCATTTAGGAGTTTTAGCTTCTCTCCAGAAGAGGCACCTCTCGGAGCCATAAAGGGCGAAGCATTCCGACTCCGAGCATCTGGTCCCAATGACGGGCTTGGGTCAGTCCCGAAACCAACATCCCTGATCGATTTTGACGGCCTGTAAATACAAATAAATTCAACATTAATTGTCACACTTTTTGGTAACTAAATATTATACTATTTGAATTCTAATGCCATATTGATCTATATAACACACCAGGAGACTTATTTCACTAGCACCTATTCTCGGAACATTCATGATGATTTCGCAAAATGAGCTCCCTGTTAAATTCGGACGTAAACTTTTTGTAATGTGGAAATTCGAACCCAATTATCCTATTATTGAAGTAGGTATTGAACTTAAGAGCGCATGTACCAAACTTCCAATGCTTAATGAAATAATATTCAGTCAGGTAGGGCAAAGTTGCAACTTCAGGACAGCGGACTGATCTCGATTTCAATTCGATTACCGATTACTGTCTCACGATTAAGAAACTGCTATATATCACAAATACCGAAAACTGTTTCCACGACTCTTACTCAAATTACTTGAGTCGAATACTTTGAAGGTCACATGCTTGATTAAAAAACCAGACATAGCATCTAAGCGGAGCATTCTAGGCCGCTCTAGTTATGGTTGTTCCAATTCCACTGGATGAGCCCTGCAGCTAGGTTGCTCTAGTGCATTCAGAAGTCACACCCTTTATCACTTGTAGCACTAATTGCCTTCTAACTTCCTAAATGTACATATCGCGTACTAGTAAGATAGAAGCATCGAAATAATGGAGATTCAAGTCATAGCTCAAGGAGTTTTTATTTCTTCTTAATTAATTCAATGGAAATTTTAATGCTTAATATACTGCCACAATTCATGTATGCTAATTCATCATATTATGAATTTTCACTTTACTAGTTTTTCATGAATGGCAAATATTAAATAGAAGAAGTCGCGCTATATGGATTTGCACTACCAGATAGTCGGGTAAAATATAATCCAGTCAAGTCAATGCATTGTGACACCTTGAACCTGTTCCAACCTTTAGTTCTTCTAAAAACTGTGTGATGAATTAAACAGACCTAGGACTGTCAAATCTTTCGTTGGGTAAACATATTGAGGTTTTCCAAAATCACTAAGTATTTAAGTATAATCTAAGAAAGCTAATAATTTTTATTACGGCAATAATTCAAAGCCCTCCGGTCTTGCCACTGCAGCCGTTGCTCCTCCTGGCCGACCTGGGGGTTGATTTTGTGCCGCCTCAGCTTGTTCCCTAATTTGCCGGCGACGCTTCTTACTCCAAAGCTCATGGCAGTCTTGCCAGGTTGGTAAATCGGGTGGTGGCATCTTATCCGGAGCGACATTCTTCAGCCATTTGCTGGACATGGCATCCTCTGCTGATATCCGCTTGTCGGGGTCCAGCTCCAACATTTTGTCCAGCCTTAGGTAAAATTATTCAGATTTAACTAAATGCAAAACGGCGTCCCGGCTGCGGGCCTATGTAAGCAGGATCGGGTGAATAGAAAAGAAATAGGTCAAACATTCATTTGAGAATATGCGAACGAGCATGCGATGGTGACTCCGTGGAATTTGTCAGTAAACCAATGTCAATTAGCATTGGCCAAATTTGTAACAAAGGACGAAACCCATTCGCTCATGTAGTTGAGCCGTTAAGCCGTTTGCTTGATCGATGCGCCGAAATTATCAATATCCAGCAATTCAATTTAAAAAGTACTTACAGTTCGAGAGCACTTGGAGGCATCAGCACTAAATGTTCTTTTAAAATTCTGCGATGCGTCCTCTTAAGTCTGATTGTGTGCCACAATGGCAGGTTAACCACATTCGGCCAAACAGCTGGAGTTGGGCTTCCACAAATGCGCGAAATCTGTTCCAACTGAGCCGCTTCCCCGTTTGCTCTAAACATTGGTTCCTTCAAGAAGAGTTCGCCCAGAATACAGCCGCAACTCCAAATATCAATAGCTGGACCGTATCGTTCTTCGCCCAAGAGCAACTCCGGCGGGCGATACCACAAAGTGATAACTTTGTTCGTGTAAGGACGGTCTTTGTCCTTTGAAGAGAAAAGGCGAGCCAGTCCAAAGTCAGCCAGCTTGATCTGACCCCTACAATGACAAACTTGCTGTGACTCGGTGGCTATAATTATTGTTTGCTTATACTGTTTGTTCATTATTGGTTTCAAGTTAATTGAAATTACATTTGTGATACGGCTATACGAGAACAAAATGTCATAAGTTGTTCTAATAATTTATTAAAAAATCTGTCTAAAAGTAGACCATGTAGTAGCGTGCTTTCAAACTAACACGCTTAATTAATCCAGCTCGCAATGATGTTATGCCAAATTAAGAACTAAAGATTACCTGTTATTCACAAGAATGTTACTGCACTTGATATCCCTGTGAAGGAAATTCTTTCTATGGCAGTAACTTAACCCATCCAGCAATTGCTTCATGATACTGGCATTATGTTCCTCGGTAAAGTTCACCATATTGGACTCAAGAAGCCCCATCAAGTCATGGTCCATGTACTCAAAGACTAGGTAAAAGCTTCCGCGGTCCTGAAAAATCGAAATATTTTACTGAGCAAGGCGATGTAGAAAATATTCCTTGTTAGGCTACCCGCGCACAAAGTAATTATCGCGTGTTTTCCCAAGTCATATGACTCGTATGCATTTAAAAACTAAATATTTTTTTGTTCAAATTTAATAAAAGTGACACATCCTGCTTTGATGTCATTACCGTAATGGTAAGAATCATTATTAACAAAAACATCACAAGTTGGTTGCATTTGCGCATGCTGTGTTCGGTCGGATACTTCCGCCGTTGGGTACACCTTAAAACTACTAGTACTTCCGTTACCGTTACCATATTTCAAATTGTCAAAAAGATCCCTAATTTGAGTATAATGGCTAGATTTAAAAGTTAAACTAGGGCAAAACTTATTATAAACGGAGTCGTTTCTCTGTAGTAGCTAAATCTGGTTTGACCTTCACGGTATCTTCAATTCTTGCAATTACGAGGTAAGAACAGCGAACGGTAAAGTAAAGCGGGCAGTAAAAGATTCAAGTCAAAGCTAACTTTTCGAAAGTCCAAGGCATCCTGTTTGTCGGTAATTATTTCCTTCAGATTCACAATATTTCTGTGATTGAGTTGGCGAAGGATTTTAATTTCTCGAACAGCTGTTATAGGAAACCCTTCCTTTTCATTCTCCAGCCGGACTTTCTTCAAAGCAACCAAGTCACCTACACAACATGATTAAGTTTATTACTTTCAATCGTTGTCGCTTTTTTATCATTGCTAAAGAAATTCGAACTCCCTTACCGCTTATTTTGTCCTGGGCTTTATACACTTGGCCGTAAGTGCCTTCCCCAATTTGGGATATTACCTCAAATGAATCAATGCAACGGTCTCCCCAATCCGGCAATTCCTTCCGTTTGTGTATTATAGTTGGTTTAAGCAGTTTTGGTTGCACCGGCTGCATTGGTGACCCAGGTACAACTATAAAACAGGGTTTTAAACGTAATGCTTAAGAGAACAAACTAATAATAACCTTAATAGAATTGCTTCGGCTTCTTTTTGCTTACCAGGAGGCATTGGAAGATCCTTGGTTATGCTCATAATCTTGTGGCGGTTTGGAATTGGGACATTATTTGGGTCTGGAAGATTGGTGGAGAACTCCGTTGAGTTGTTGCTGTTCCCACTGCTTACGCTCATGGGCGATGGTGAAATATTTTTGCTGTTGCTAAGGTCATCTCGATCCATACCAGGTGGGAACGGGAGCTGCATTAAACTGGCACCATTCACATTGCTTTGGGGCTGCTGCTGAGGTGGATGGACGCCAACAGGAATTCCTGGGAAGTTGTGCGTACTCGAAGTTGTTAACCTCGACATGTCACCGTCAACCATATCACGCACGACGGGAAACGTAACTGGTGGAGTACAAGACACTTCAGTGTCCAGGATGCCTGACGGAGTAACCTCTGTCACCGAAGAATTAAGACTTTGTGGGGAATCCTCTGAAATGTTTATCAGTGCGGGAGAAGGCGATCTCTTGTTACAAATAGGACCCAACATTCTGTTCCTCAAATCTGCAAAGTAACTGGTTGCGGATAATTTATCCGCAAATTTGTCCTTTTGACGTGCAGGTTGTCTAGTTGGTATAATCTGATCCTTCGGAATGTAGTCACGAGGTTCACGATCAGGCCGATCGCCACGGAAGTTTGGGTCTGTAGGTGGAAGAGATGGAGTTGAATCTGGAGTGCCTGGAGGCATCGAGGGGTCTTGCCGACGCTTCTTGAGCCGGCTGTAAATATTTTAATTACACATTAAACATGCGGGGATATGAACTAAGAATTAACGCACTCCCAATTTCCTCACGGTTGCTTTTATACAGAAAAAACTATACGATATGTTATCCAAAAAGTACTTATTACTAAAAAAATTATACCTAGGACTTTCATTCCCCTTCCGTCGCTTTTTCTTCCTCGTTCTTCGCTCCAAATCCTCATCTACTATGACGGGGGGAGGAATAAATCGTTCATAGGCTTTTGGAGGTAAAGGGGGTGAGTATGACGGGGACGGTGATTTAATCTTTTCGACTTCTTCGAAGGAGGGAGGAGATGGAGAAAGGTCGTCAACTAGGTCATCATGAAAACTTAGCGTTACGTGATTCTTCGGAGGTGGAGGTGTGACATCTTCGACTTTGTCAGATCGACTTCGACTATGACTATTATGCCGAGTCCTCCTGGAGCTCTTATGATTCCTATCGTCATCCCTGGAAGACCGTCTTCTCCTCCTATCATGTTCTCTCCTACGTCCTCCCTCACTCTTTTCACTATGACCAAAACCAGAGTTAGCCTTTGCCCTCTTCCTCTCTTCATCACTTTGGATTTCTCCAGCCTCGGGCTCAGATAGATCCACTGAAGACACATCCGAGTATTCCTCACTCCGTTGCCGAGAATGATGGCGCCTGGAGGAGTGGTGACTGGAACTTTGACCTTGGGTAGAGGACCCGGATGGACGACTCCGGTGTTTCCGTGAACTACTATTAGCCAAAGACTGGCTGTAGCTATAACTATGAAGGCGGCGATTATTCATGGTCACTCACAAATTGTCTATTCAGTCAGTCCTGGATTGGGATGGCCTGACTTGGATTCCTTTCTTTCACACCAGTTAACACTGCCACACGGGTGACGGGTCCCCAAATCTCACCACCACTTATTCACTAACTGTGATTAGTCAAGTTCATTTTAGCCCAGGGAGCCATGAATGATGAACGACGACGACGAGACGAAGGAGTTTAAAGAAATGCCACACGAACGCCTTGCCAAAAACCCGTGTGTGTGTGCTGTCGATGGAGATGGCCGGACGACGTTGTTGTAGTCAATGGCAAAAGTGGACCCCTCCGTCCCATTCCCATTTTTCTTACCCACTGGCATATCCAATCCACATCCACAATTAAAATCTATGCTACATTCCACCTAACCTCACCGCACCGATTCATTTCATTCTTAATTTAATAAGGGAATAATAAAAATTGCTTAATACGACGGTCGGTCAGGTAAGCGAACAGAATAGAATATGAACCTTACAAAGCACACAACTTTGTCTCTTTTTTACGCGCATCTATATATACGTGGTTTCGTTCCGAAACTATAAAGTCTACAACATTAGCCAACCTGTCTAGATAATAAACATTTCATTTAAAAAGTGTAGAAGTCAATCTACCAAGCTCAACAGAAGGTTTGGCCTCAAAATGAAAAAACAACTAGAAACACTTCAATTATATTATATAAATATTGTGAACCGAATTTCAAACGAAAAAAATCCTCGCTTCGCTTGCGTTACTTGTCAGTGACAATTTGGTGGCATGACTGCACTACCTTGTCCTAATGAAGACTGCCCTAAGAATTAAAATTAGTATCTTGGCTCTGCTTTCCGTTGTCGGTTTTAAAATGTACTGTTTAAAATTAATGGTGCACATTCAATTTAATTCGATGTTTGCAAAACCTAGTTTTTAGTAATGAATAATGTGAGTATGAATAATATCAATGCATTAAAACGACTAGGCAGATTATTAATGAAGTTAGAATATTTAATGCAAAGTTGTATATAAGAGGTAAAATGCATACTGCATGTCTCCTCAGCCTCCCTCAATCCAAACAATGTAAGGAAAACTACTCTAGGGTTTACGCCTTATCATTTGCCCAGACACTAATAATAGTTGTAGTTAACTCAAATATATACATCTACTTCTACGTAAGAACAAGAAAGCATTAGATCTACAAATCATAGTAATTAGCTTCCACGTGCTTTGGCTGTTGTGTTACTTGATCGGCAATACTGCAGGTTTATTTGCAGAAATGGTGTCATGCTCATGTAGGCTTGCAATAATGGCGCCCATTATGGGCATACATTTTCAAGTCCCTTTAAAAAGCATCTTGGCTGCATTCGAGCTTGAACTAGGCTGAAAAAGGACCTTGTGTATGGCAGAAATATCCGGGTGAATTTTAATGGTAGAAGCTGATTTGGGAATTCGCATGGTTGCTCCTGCTGCAGACTTGAGACCCGAAGTCTTTTTAACTGGTGCTGGAGGTTCAAAGTGTGTCACTTCTTCGAAGGCAACTCTCATGGGATTCCCGTCCAACAATCGGTTATGGTAAGCATCCACTGCTTTCAGACAATCAGATTTGGTCTTGAAGTAAGCTTCTGCATTGCCCGGTGATAACAACTTAGCATTGGCGAGATCACCGATGTCAGAAAATAGTTCCTTGAATTGAATAACCACAAAATCTATAATGCTAAACTCGATAATGAATGGTCTATTGAATGAGAAATCAGCCAAACACTTACCACAATGTCATCCAAAGTCACACCGTGCTGTAAATTGGTTATTTTTACTTTGTATTTTGGAGAGTCCAGGCGAGATTGCATGGACGACCTCATTGTTGTAGACGGTCTATCAACTTCCATTTCTTCATCCCGTTCCCGAGTATTCCGGGGATCGCTTCCAAATCGAGATCTGGTAAAGCTGAAACTTGGAGCCACTTTCGCAACTGAGGCAGCACTTCCAGCTGAATACATTGAACCGCCTTTTCCCGAACCAAACTGCGATGGACTTCTGGCTGATGGATTTGTAATTGTTCTGGTCAACATTTGCATTGGAGGAGGTGGGGGAGCGGATCGAGCCGATGGTTGAGACGGCGGGTGATAATCCCATTGTCCCATGCCGCTCAGAGCGCTTCGAAATAGCGCAGGTGGGCCACTGTTCGTGTTAGATGTCGTAATGACCAAATTCTTTACAGTGTTTGCAGGAGAAAACATAGACTGTCCGGGCGATTGGAAGGTTGATTGGCTTTTAAGTTGACCTGTTAACCTCGCCGCCTCGATCTTCTCTCGAGCGTCGTTTACTTTTCCAATTCGTCCAGTCTGCGTTCGCTTTAGGTTGATCTTCATGCGTGCGTCGGCAATAACCCCCTTTCCAAGTCTCGACTGAATGCTCAGTGTCTTGGCATTATTGTTAAACCCAATTCTTGATTTCACAGAGACCCTTGTATTTGTATTACCACGGTTAGGCAGGGGCCTAAGCCTTGATTTCGGAAGCGGCATGCCGGACTGCGACTGGAAGCCTGAATGAAAAAATAATCTATATTTTAAATTCTGAACTCAATTCTACGAAGAGTCGTAACGCCAATGTAACATCTGATTCTGCTATACAGTCAGTAACTCTACAATAACTGAGACTGACTGAGAGTGTGGAAGCTTGAAAAATATGCAAACTCTAATTAAAATTTGACTTAGAATAAAATCAGTTCAACTGCAGTGGAGTCGCAAACAACACCAGTCAGTTGGCTTATTAAACGAGTTTTAACCGGAATCACTGAGTCTCTCCCAAAATCAATTTTTGAAATGTAATAAAAGCTTGAACGTACCTGAAGACTTAAAATGAAGCTTTGTATATTGGAAGAGATTTGAATAAAAGTTGTATAATTTGCTGAGTACGCTTGGCTAAAAACCGTCAAGCTTATTGCACCCGGTCGGTCGTCAAAGTTTAAAATGTTCTACTTCTACACACACAGCTGTTTTTTGATCTGTTGGTGCTCACTCTTAGGCATATAAGAAAAGTATAACTAAGCAGCAATGCACGCATATAAAAGTTCCAGACGCTGTGGATATTTTAATCGGAGATTTTTTTTTACAAACAAAATTCAACGCCAAGCACCGCGTAGTCGACAGGTGATGAATCGACCGCCTCTATAAAGCCAAGAGGGGCAAAAAATGCAAGTGAACTTTCAAAATATTGCGCTTCGTGGGGAAATCCGTCGTTCTCCTCCGCAGCAGGACGGCACTTGCATGTAACTGAATCTGCTTCTGGGGATTTTACACATTATTGTATGGAAGCAAGGAGCAACAGCAACACAGCGCTTAACTTCATCTCTTAACCTTAAAAATAGGAACCGACTCCAGTAAAGGTAGTACCAGTAAATTTCATTTCTTAAATATGCTTGCATGTGTAAAAGAGTAAGATCAATCCCAAACAAACGCATCAAGTATTGTTACGTAAGAACATCAACACGCTTGCTAGTGCTCAAATACAAAAGTGCATTAATTAGTATTCACTCCCAATTGATTTATCTACTACTTCTTCTACATTGACAGACGGCCGGACACGTACTTGCTCGGAACATCCATGAAAACTGGTAATTTTCAATTGGTTTAAATTTAAGAAATCTAGTTTGCGCTTGCCAACTACTGTAAATGAAATGACCGAGTATAACCCCGGGGCTTTATTTTAAAATGCCTCCCCGAGACCCGGGCTGTATTCGAGCCCAGGGCTATGAATGGATCCGGGCTATATTAAAATAACTTCATCCAATCAAAATTTGTTTATACGAATTTGTAATGTCGTTTTATTTTTTAGAGTAGAAATGTAATGTTAACAATACTGCCACGAGCAATTTAGCCAGAATTGGCGTATTTCTAGCAAAACGGAATTTGCCTGCCATTATATTGTCCATTGACTTTACCAACTGATAACTGGGCTATAATTGTCCCCAGGACTGTATTCTTACAGCTTGTGCTTTGACCCGGGTTCTATTTGAACAGAGCCGCAGAGGGCTCCATTCTGAACCGGGTTATACTCGGTCATTTACGGTGTGTGTCCAAACTTATGTATGGCCGGTTAACTGTAGTTAGTTAGTGTAGTCCGGGTGGTAGAAGTAGTCGCCACCGCGTCGTGCCGACATTCTAGTTGCGTGTACACCCTTTTGGTTATCTTACTTGCCCCTTTCCGCGTGCATTTCTTTCAGGGAAGATAGGGAACTACCTTCTAGTTGTCAACTGTAATAAGGCCACATAAACCGACCCTTAACATATTATTAGGTTGGAAACAGGATCCACTGATGCTCCTGTGAACAGCATGAGCAAGTTCATTACAAAAATACAAACCAGCACGATGCCCTTATTCCTTTTACCTCTACCAATTACTGGACCTACAGGTGATTCGGTGATTGGACTTAGATGTGGCTTGACTAGAGCAGAAAAGGTTCTTTCATTCTTTCAAGACTCAAGCAAAGTTAAAAACTTTAAAAGTCCCTTAGTCCGGTGAGGTAGCGTCTTTGACTTCTTCAAAGGACCAGTTCAGATTCTCCGCAACGCAACGGCTGAATCAAACATCGCAAGGTGATTTCGGATTTAAAACCACAAATACATATGAAATGATTAGTTACATTATTGTAATGATGAGTATACACTTCCGACCTCGGCAGCCACTACATAGCAGTGAATTATAACGTGAGTTCTCTCTGGTTGATTAGGGCCGAGATTATCAACTGTGCGATACACTTAAGTACACTTAATCCTGATGCTTTGAAAATTGAATGTCAGAATTTTCAAGCGTGAGAATAACTCTCGTGGTTTATTTCATTTGCCTGTATTTCCTCATATCTGCATTTACGGGACACTGTTTGATTGACCGCAATTAATCATTCCACCGCGAAAACTTATTTGGATTATTAAACAAACTGATGATTCAAATTGGACAAAACTAAGATAGCGCGTATCTCCTTTGCAATGAGTTTGTTGGCGGAAATGATTCAAGTCAAATTTTTAGAGAAATACTCATCAATGTCTTCTTATATCTGCATTTACGGGACACTGTTTGATTGACCGCAATTAATCATTCCACCGCGAAAACTTATTTGGATTAGTAAACAAACGGACGATTCAAATTTGACAATAAGATAGCCCGTATCTCCTATGCAATGAGTTGGTTGGCGGAAATGATTCAAGTCAAGTTTTTAGAGAAATACTCATCAATGTGTACATTAAAATGATTTCATCGAATACAACTTTCGTATCATGGTGCTCGCGCAAATTCTCGTGGTTGTGTGTGTGCTAAACTAGACGATTGATTATGTACACATGAATTCAAACTTGCAAATATGAACCTTTAAATAATTGTTGAAGCCGTTCAAAATAGATCAAGTATTTTTAATTAAGTTAATAGTATACGGCAATCACTGGGTAGATTAGTTAATATATTTTTTTCCATCCATTTTATATTTGGAATAAACATTCACGCCTCCCCATTTAGGGGTGTGCTGTATATCTTGAAGCTGCAAAGGGTCGTTAATTCGAAATTACTGGTTTTGGCTAGAATAGAATTGTAGATCTAATCTTGCAAGCCTTGGCTCTAAACTGCCAAAGGATAATAAAGTTCTCTATTGCACTAAAGCCAAATGCGGACATTAAACCCACTACATTATTGAAATCACATAATATTTTATTTTGAAAGCCAACATGACCATCAGACACATGGACGGATCCATTAAAATGCCCGTCAATTCCCTTCAAAGGGTTTTGAGTACAGAGGAAATTCCTCCGTTGTCATGTTTGCTCATTCAGGCTGTGGGGAGAAAATTATGACCCCGTTGCTTTTTCCCAGAATCTGGGAATTCATGAAAACCAGGGTGTGTCATCATCGTAGAAGTTGTCTCCATATCTTCTCGCAGTACAGTACTGCCAGTTCCTCATTGTTAACTTGGCGTATAATTTAAGGCGGGGGAAAAGGTGTGCCCGAATAAGCCTTCGGACATTTTGATACACTTGACTCCAAGCCAAATTCCGACTTGACCTCAATCAGTCCGGTTTTGTGTGAATTCAAATTTTCAATTTGTAATCAGAGCTCAAAAGGTTAAATTAGCCAAATATTACTTTCCACTCATACCCTTGCAAATAAGCCACATGCTGCTGCACAACATTCTGATTAATTTATTTTTGTGCTTAAATTTATTGGGCTCAAAGAAAATGATAAAAATCTTTGAAAAGTTTTCTTATGGCGTGCGTTGTTTGCATTTGCTTTCCCCACAGAAGTGTGTATTTTTGTCCAGTAGTTGAACTTACAACCAAAATCTTCTATGAGTCCGGCATACATCGTGCTGCTGCTCGTCAGCACAATCCGAACAAACATTTTAATCGTTTTGTCGGATAATTTTAACCCTGTTTCCTACATAAATTGGCATCGGTGTATTTTCATCATCCGATTATCAATTGAATCTGGAGAACTGGTTGCTCATCCCTTCCCTTCAATCATTTAGCTTGCCAGCCATAAGAGTAATGTGGGTCACAGAGACAGACTAGTATTATTACCAAATGCCATTAGATCGGATTGACACTGCCACCCAGAAAAGTTCTTTTCCGAAAGATGACTGACTGACTAGATTTGGTGACAGTGGGGGTGTACATTTGAGGAAGTGAGATTTTGGCGGAGTGAGTTGTGAGGAATCCCTTCCTCCAGGAGAAGCAAATGGAGATGATGGGCGTGCAAGGAAAGGAGTCAGAGTTTAGTTGTGTGTGAGAGAACTCAAAGGGGAATCTCATCTTCGTCTATTTACTCTCCACAATCTCACCAACAGTCGGCTCGTTCTCTTCGCCGAGTCAACGTCTGAATCCCAGCAGCCAAACCAGCCAGCCCTTCAACACATCTCCCCGGCTCAAGCTACCACTTCCACTTTTACTACCTGCATATTAATATTCGGTCCTCATTAACTTCCGCCAGCCATACATTCTTCTTCCCCAACCACCTCTCCAATTGTCTGCAAATTTTTGTCACGGAGTAATTAAAAAAAGACCTCTTGGTGCGGAAGAAGGGCGGACGGACGGCTCACACACGGCCGCAGCTACGCCACGAGGAAGGAAGGGATTTGCATCTTATTCGCAAAAGGTTACTTCGGGACGTCAATTGTCGTCCAAGAAATGGATTAGTCAACAATTTTGGAGTGCAGTGGACAATTTTAGAATAGAATTAGTGGGGGAGTTAACATAACAGAGGGGATTTCGTTTTGGAAGAAGGTTTTTTGAACATGTGTCGGAGGGGTGAGTGGAGTAGTGTCGGTGTGAAGGGAGCCACGGGATCCTTTTTCTTCATCTTTTTATTCTTCACTTTGGCCTACAGCATACCCCCTCAGGTTAGCCCTTAGTTTTCTTTCACAGTTTACATTCGGTTTATGTCATGTTATGTGGATGTATGGATTTTAACATGGGCATGAGGGCACGGCACGAAGGGGAAAGGAAATTTGAGAAAGAGCCTTTCATTTTTAAATCGCGCTGAGGTTTTGAGTTCTTCATTTATTTCATGGTTTTGTAAAGTGCTCTGGAAAAGGTGGGGTCAACACCCTCAAGGAAATGCTGAATGCAAAAAAGGTTTTTTTCTCTCTCCTTAAGTAAGTGTGAGTTACGGAAATCAAAGACGGTATCTGGAATGGATTTAAGGAAGGATCCTCGGTTAATTGAATTGGCTTTGGAAAATTGCAAATGATGACAAGTGGCTGTGTGCTGGGTGTTTGTACAGTACAGACAGACGTACTGTGTTGCTCGTGAGCAGGTCAAACCATGTCACGAAGATGTTTATATGTACTCAACTTAAAGTGAGGGAATTCGACTAGCTTAGAGCGAGCGGTAGCTGGGCCTGAGTAATGCTACTTGCATATGAGTCTGTCTGATGGACAAAAAAATCCTGCTTTTTGAAATATTTACGATCAATCTCACCCATCCATCCATCTTTATCCTTGCGTATATTTGTGAATGTTTGGTTGCACTTAGCGATTAATTTAATGTGGTTGCGTGGATCCGCGTTGACGGCTTAGTAATGAGATCGTATGAATGCGAAGGAGCATCACTGGATGCAACAAATTAAACCTTCTTTCTCACTTGATTTTCCAAGTAAAGCACAAGACACAAATCCAACCACCTTCGGCCATATAATTTTATCGGTATCGTTTTGGAATTTGGTGTGTTGAAAGCTTTCCTCCTCCTTCAACGCTCCAGGACGAATCCATATGTACATAAAATCCTCTCTCCTTTCATGTGTATTTTTTTGCAATCTATAATTGGAACGTGACTCGTCAATTCCGTTCCGGGATATTATTTCCATGGATCTCATCCTATGAAATCAAATTTTGACCATGAATGGCTCGTCCCTCCTCATCGTCTTCGACAAAAGATTAATGCATTTGTGACCGATCAACTTTTCACTTCCATATTGTGTTCCAGGGTCATTTTGCCTTTTGACATAATAATTGGGAGATCCTAAATAAGTAAGGGAGGATTACGGTTTCGCGTTGTGGCGTAGTACGCTACGAGTTGAACCCATACATGCTTTGGTCAAGTTTTAAGGTTTCTTGGATGGAATTTCTGGGGGATCATGTCTGAAAGTTTCCTTATAAGGTTATTGTTTTATGGATCCACCCTCTCCCTCGACAATGGACTTCGGACTAATGCATAATTACTAAATGTACGGATACGGAGAAGATTCACTCAATCACAATCAAAACTTTCCTTCAATCCTTTCCAACTACACCAATGCATATTAAATCCTCGTGCCATTGCTGAGCGAGCAAAGCCAAAGGAACGCGAATGCCAACACAAAAGTGTCCATCACACGACCCACACGCACGTCAGGTCTTGAGACTTCCATTATCCTCCCCGTCCAAATGGAATGCATCAAATCATAGGTTGGCTACGGGTTCGCTGAGTCTTAAAAAATGTCACATCAAACACCCATCCATCTCCTACCCTCAACTTAGTAACTCTTTTTTACCAAATACCTGGCACCCATAATTTGAGGGAGGCACATCGTTAATGTCACTAATTCCATTTCACCCAAAAATCCTAAAGTTTGGCTCCTTCGCGGAGATTTCGGGGTTTTACAACTTCGTTCGTTAATAAAAAGCGAAAGTAAAGGCAAATGGAACAGGTGCTTCTATCCTCGTAGGGTTCGTAGGCTTGGGATGGACATATGGTCTATGTTTCAACATGTAACAAGGCCCATTCGACTCGCAACCCCAAAAAAATCATTCGCATTTTCTTCCTGGCTCTTTTATTTCTGCATCGCAAAGTGTCGGCTTCGGCTCCACGGACATTCAACCGTTAAAAGCGTGATTGTTCCGTCCGATTCTATTTTTATCATTTGCTAACAAGAATTATATTGCAGACGAAAAAAAAGTCGATCATGAACCCAAATACATAGCGTACATATGGCATAGCATTTCTTATCTTTTCACTCCTTTTCACCTCGAGATTAGCCAGCCCCAGTCATCCCCGTGTTAAAAGGATATGACTAAGTACCTGAAAATGCGGAAAATGACCCACTCTGCCGTCTGCCCACACAATTTACATGGATTTTTATATTTATTCAAATGAAACATGACACTGGAATCAATTTAATCAGGCATTTGTATTTATTTAGTCATGCGTAAGCTTGAATTCATTGCTAATGGTAAGCCTCATCCCCCAAGAATTAGCAAGCATGATGGATTGAATTAATTCTGACGACGCTGCGCTGTGTGTGGCTGACTGCAAGCACGCAATATTTTCAGCAGTAATTACAGTCGTGAGCTCAACAATTAAACATTTGTCTGAGCAACTTTTCACTCAGCTGGCACTACACTACGTTCGTACGTGCAGGCCACGCATGGATGTACCGCTTTAAATGTGTAGGTGTGGGACTCGACTGACTCCTCCAGTGATAAAAAGAAAAACAAAGAGTGGTGTCCGTCTGATAGCGTCGGACTTCGTTTAATGTACAGAGTCAGTCAATCGGCAGTGTTAGTAATGGACACGTACGCGTACGTTTTTGCTGACATCCGCGATCCTGCCCGTATGAATCCATCTGCATGTTAAATGCGCGTACGTACGGTGTGGTATCGTCTGGGGTTGAGAAGCTTTAACCCCTTTAAATCACATCATGTAGCTTTTTTGGCGAACGGGAGATTATGACATCAACCTTAAGTAAATTTTTATTGTCATCCCT
>JAAXYW010001461.1:0-21412 GCA_036851895.1 Orthonychiurus folsomi | reverse complement strand
TTGTTTAAATGTGTCCACAGTTCCCAAGCATTAAAGTTAAATAAAATTAACGATTTTAATAACAATCGCGGCCAAGTTATCTAGTTTTCGTATAATTTACCACCTAGCATTCAAAATACAACTATTCGTTTATTCACTGCATGTGTACGGCCACTGATAAAAATGTGATAATGGCTCATTGCTCTTTATTAAAGTGACTTCTGATTTTGAAATGTTAGGTTGCGGCAAATGCCACAATGAAATGGAAGAAGCGAAGCGTGGGAAGTGCCAGTTTGAAAAAGTCTAATTGCCAAGCCTGTGCTTTATTATTTATAGGATTATAGGCAAGGGTGAAAGAACAACTTTCAAATCAAAAGCATCTGATTTTTGTTTCAGATTGACTGTCCTGCTGCTGAAGTTTAAATTAAACGAATTTTGTTGCTTCAAATTCCTGATACCACACGAAATGGCCGCGGCTTGCACTGATTCAGAATCCAGTTGCAGTTCCATAATGGAGTTACCAAATGTTGTAAGTTAAAAGAATGGTTTAGTGTTTGGAAGTAGTGTTGATTAAGGGTTACTTTACCCCTGTTTTCAGTTGCTCGAGTCGAGCTGGGTTTCAGACAGAATTACGACTACTGTATTACTGTATACACTTATTTTTCATCATTTTGTCTTTGCGCTTGTTGCTTTAAGGTTTGGCATCTCTTATTTAAACTAATTCCTCAGAAGACGCTGGTGGAGCACCGCCTAGTTAGCAAAAAGTGGAAGGAAAACATTGACGAATTTGCCACACTTCAAATTGATTTTTTTGAGTAAGCATTCCAACAAAACAAATTATTGTACTTTAACTGATTTCTGTAGGTTTGTCTTCTGATATTGTTATATTTTTGATGTGACAGCCACCTCAGACCAGAAACTTTGGACAGGATATTTGAACTTCGGATCAGAACATGCTCATTTCACATGTTGAATAATACCTTTGAACCACGTTTTATGTATCCCTTACTGATAAAGGACATCACATTATCAAACGTTTCTTCAGAAAATCTGATACGTATTTTGACAACATGCACCCATGTTGAGGTACTTGCACTTTAAACTAAACACGAATTAAAAATTGAGGAATCCTCTCTTTGCCGCTGAAGAGGGCGAATGCTAAATTACCGAACTGTATCTGCGAAAGGTCCACCGCTTGGCATCTTTCCCTTATTCCCTTCGAGTTACTTATATTACTTATTTATTGCAGACACTAAGATTCTTCTCAACGCTCGTCATGAATAAACAATTCGAACCCGACAAGGATTATTCAAAAGTGCTGCAGCTTCGTAAACTACAAACACTTCAAGTTGGAATTCATACGATTGGCCAAAGAAATGCGAATGCTAAAAGCTCCATTTTTGACACTCTTATTGTGGGAAATATTCGTGTACTTCACTTCGATGCTTTGGAAAAACTAAACGTCTGCTTTTCAATGACTCCTGAGGAATGGATTCAACTCTTTGATTTTATCTCAAGGCATGCAACAACATTAAATTCCCTGGAACTTCGATGTATGTGCAGTGATAACATGTGTAATAGAAGTGATTTTAGTGCAGTGAACCTGAATCAATTAACCAAGAAATTGAATTTGAGGTCTTTAATTATAAGGTGTGATTCTGCAAGTCGTATCTCAACTTTACATTCAGTATTCAACGACATAGTGGATTCCCAGAGATCACTGGATTGCATAAATGTGCATTATGCTGGACTCAAATATTCGTCATTATTAAGCGTTTTAACCAAATCTAAAGCTACTTTGAGATCGGTTAGATTTGAAGGAGTTGAATCGGGCTTTGGTGAACATTGTGATGGCACTGCTCTGGGGAATTGTTCAGTTCTCAAAGAGTTCTTCTTGGACTATGTTGAGAAGACATACATAGTTGTTCCTGTTGAATCACCAGAGATATACATGGGAACTGCAGAGCACTCAGCAGTGTCGGAGCTATGTCTTCCGAAGTCCTTAACTTGTTTGAGCTGGAATGGCCTGTGGATTAAGACCGAGGAAATAATTAAAATGTGCGACAGTTTGGAATGTCCACTCGCACTCAATTCACTTGTGATTTCTAATGTGGGGTTTAACGAGGATTATGGAGTGACAGTAGAAACATTCGTTGCTATGTGTAAAAGATTTCCGGAATTAGAAATGCTGGAAGTTGGAAAACTTAACCTGGGTCCTGAAGAAAGAAATGAAAACTGGGACAATATTGTTCAACGTGCAACAGCCCTCGAGATTTATAAAAGCAAGATGGATTTTGACAACTCGGAGAAGGGTTCGGTTTTTCAGTTTGTAGATAGCCAGAAAAAGAAAGAATTTCTGGTATTTCTTGGCTCACTGGAGTTCTGATCTGAGGTAAGGGAAAGAAAGAATCATTGTTTCATTTGATGATTTAGCAAAACCTAATCTAGTTAGCAAAATTAGTAAATTAGAATAAGTAAGTAGAATAGTAAATTAAGTGGGATCTACCCTACTGCCCGTGTAAAAGTATCTCATCCCAAAACACTTCGAGGAAAGCCAGTACATATTTGATTTCACTTTCCTATATTATTATTGTTATATTGCGAACCGGAGCCGGTAACTGTCCACTGTCGTGCCTGGCCTGTCTGGCATATTCTGATCTGACTTAATTCTTTCTTTAGTACCACGGCACAATTAAATTAATTATTTTAGTCATAGTATACGTTTAAACATTCGTTCGTTTAGTATTTGCTTTTAGATTAAATAATATCAGTTTTTCTTAAAATTTAACAGGTAGCCATTTACACAAAGCAAAAGTTCAGTGCACGTACTCTTCCAATTTTTACTGTTGTCGTGTTGGGCTGGATTGAAGCATTGTATTTGAACCAATGATCCTGCGCTTTCTAAAATTAAGCTGCAACAGACGCGGTGAGTGCCTAGTTTCCTCTCATTTCTTTCCTAATTCTTATCTTAAACTTGTCCACCCTTAAAAGACAATTTTGGCATTTAGGCGATCATACTAAATAAGATCTTGTTTGAAAGCTACGATTTTTGAGTTAGGTGCAGTTTTAAGCAAAGGAGATTTTAATGCTTAGGATTCAGTTTAGCTTTGCTTGCTAGTCAGGTAGTTTAGGATCACGAGAGGAGGGCAGGAGGGGAAACTCGATTTCAATCACACAGATCCAACTTAAGATAAAATTATTTGCCGGGGCCGTTTTCTTCAATCTGTTTGTGTGTCTTTCTAAAATTTAATCAGGTGTTTCATTCCAATTTCGGTTTAACAATAATTATTGCTAAATGATCAAGGTTCACGTGTACGATCCGACGGGTTGTGGGATTGAATTTAGTTACATTTGTGTTTTTCCGGGTTGATCGCTATTACTGTAAAGTAGTCAAATCATGGCAATGCGCATTGTGTGGGTTGATAAAGCTTGGTCTGGTTTTATCCAGGGTAGAAGATTTTGATATCGAGTCTGATCTGATAATGATTTAATTCATGTCCCGCGGTCGCGGTCAATGCAAGAAAAGGGCTTCTAATTGTGATACAATTGTGTACTTAAATGTATTGGTGTTTTTAACCACTGTGCACTTGGGTTCACAGAAAATTACTTCTAGTGGATCTCACTCTATTGATTTCATTATACAAATAATACTTCCAGGGAGGGTCGAAATCAGGAGTTTTTTGCTGCTACTTACTGACTACTTTTACTAGCATTTTCAAAAGTTTTGACCGATTTTGATTTCACCATTTTACTGAGTGTTTTGAAGTTTTACTTTTATATTCATGTATTTCTGTGATTTCAGTTTCGTATCATGCCATCTTGCTAAGAACAAACTCTACAGAGAAACCAAGACAATTTGTTTGAAAATCCAGGAACCGACACCAGACAAAGCTGAAGCAGACGAGGCCGATAGGCGGGATGTAATTACAGCAAGCATTACCTCACCTACGTTAATACCCAATGTCAATGCATGCGAGCGAACGTGAATCAACTTTCGAGTTTTCGGGAGGCACTAGTAGTAGCCACCGACCGACCTTGCTGCATATGAGCGACCACCCGGGAGGATTCTTTCCTGGGTCTTGGCATTATTACTTTTTATCGAACTTTTAGAACGGTGGCACTCCTTTTATTTTTGTCACTCATGCGCGGGGGTTCAGGCGATTTTCAATCTCTCAGTTTTACTGAAATATGTTATGCTTTGTTGAATAGAAAACTAAATAATAGCATGTTACTAAATTGTAGCGATTGACAATTTTTGTGGATCTCAACTCCAGGGACTTTGCTTATTATTTTACATTTGAGTTTCTACTTTCTAATATACAAAATTACATGCCGACAAATCGATAGATAGGTCGATAGATTCGTGTTTAACGATGAGATTGAAGAAAGGTTTTGCATTCACTTAAGCCGCAGACGCGCTCATTTCATCTTAACGACAAATTTAGTGTATTCCTGTCCTAACCGGTGGACTCGGTTAGGAAAGGATATAATTTGAATTCCGTCCGTAATTTTTACTTCTGCCTTAGGTTCTCCCTCAAGGTTTTAAGGAGTACAAGTTTGGAAATGAATTTTCTCATTTTTATCCATTTATACTTGAAAGATTTGAAATGCTCAAGCAAGCAATATATCACAATTGTGTTTATAGTTATCAATTTCAGAAGCATACTCCCATTTATCAGTATTCTTATAACAATGTCGCACCTTGCCAATTGTCCCTTCAGTCAATAGACAGTAGACAGGACAATGTATTAAGTCAAGTAAGGATTAAAAGCTAGTACAAGTATGAGTCATACAACCTATGCACGTCCAGGACTGGATTTATTTTATAATGGCGTACTCCGCATTGAAGGTTTTAGCCATTTAGTTTAGTGCACACGAACTATCAGAATAATTCTGTACGGAGGAGATAATTTTAATCTATAACACAAAAACGATAACGGGAATTCGTAGCTTTATTCACTTCGCCTCCGTGCTTTACATTCAAATTATGATAATCTAGTTTGTACTTTTCCCAACATTAAGTATTCTTTGACAATAATTGTGATGCTGAATTTGAATTTTGCGTTTTGTTCGAAATAGCACATAGGTCGAGCGCAATTCTACGACAATGAGTTTATATACTTTTCTTGATTGCTAATTATTAAATCTCAAAGCAAAGGTTATTGCTTGGCAATTCATAGATCATTTCATTTCAGACGCGGACATGTATAACATCCCATTGGCCTAGGACAATCATCTTATCAGAAGCAGTCGGCTCGGCATTTCTAATTCTTAACGTTTGTTTTCTGTAGAATGTATTTCATTCAATAATGATAATGCAATATGAACAGTCGGTTCATCATTTGTACACAATTAGTGCTCGTTAGTATTCAAAGCAGACTAAATTTTAATGTCATTTCACCAGTGGAAAGCACAGGAAGGAAAATAATACTAGAGTTGACCTGCGCTAGTGGTCTGAAATCGGAGAAAATACGAAAGTGGCTCCGGCCGGATACTATCCGGCCGGGCCGGATATCTGGCCGGAGCTACTTTCGTATTTTCTCCGATCTGGGACCATAGACTTCGATTCCATTGACAACTCAAATCCGACAAATTATCCGGCCGGAGCTCCGGTGCATCTCTACAAATAATTACACATTTTGGTATCTTTAACGTGGTTAAGTTGTAATTTTATTTCAGAGCAAAAATCACTCCACAAAATCAGTAACAAATTTTTATAACGCATCACAATTCCACATCCATCAACCAACCAACCCTAACTCAAACTAACATGACCTTTAAGTGTGAATGCGTTCCATTGACATGCTAGTTTAACTGCCCTAATTTGGAATTCAATTAGACCAGCATTCCGGACCCTGTGAGCGAAAAACGTAAGTTTATTTTGGGTACTACAAATAGGGAATCCCTTACAGCCAGCCCCAATGAAGTTTACAACAATTTAACTCTGCATTATTTTATTTTAAAAAGAAGCTCCTTTCCTTCTTAGAAATAATCAAAATAGGAATTGAGGACTTTATAAATACACGAGTCGTGGAATTCACAAGTACACGTACGCTCACACACGTGTGTGCTTCACAATAACAAAACTTTTGTGCTATGCTATGCAAGGTTGAAAAAATAATAATACACAGACACAGGGGGTTGACATGAAGGGATCGGCCGGGAGTTGGACACGGAGTGGGTTGTTTGCGTCAGGAGTCAAAGGGGCGGGATTTATGAAGGGAATGAACCAATCCACATCTTTGAAATGGCGTCTCTGTCTGTTGGAAGGTAGGGGAGACCATCCTACCTAATGGGATCCATTTTGAACTGTAGGTTTCAGCGCCAGACAAGGAATGGAAGTTGAGCGAACGGACGGGTGTTCCGGAGTTTCCAACCGTGTGCAAAAATAAATATGGAAAGACTACCCGCCTTGTTGGAAAATACAAAGGAAACAATTCTGAAGGGTAGAACAAGGCAAGGGTTTTAATTGTTGTTTAGTGTGTGGAAGTGTGGTAGTGGTGACGTATTTAAAGGAATCACACATGCGTTGGATTATCAAATGATGGACGATGAAGACGGAGCCCGGGAATTGTGTGACGTGAGTGAATTCATCCTTCATTTATTATTGGAATAACATGATTTGTAGTACCAGAGGGAAAATTCCTTGTGTTTGGATGGTAGGTGAGCGGAGTGGGATTTATTTTCTTTTTTGAAATAATAGGGGGAAGGGGTAATTTAATTTAGGTAAAGGGAATTATTTTTAAACGATTGAGGATTGTTTTGAGGTTAAAGTCCTACCAATGCCACTTCGCAATTAGTTTGACTTTGAGGAGCGCTTTAAGTATGTTGAATGACGTTTAGGCATAATATATGCCTTTAGAGCGGTGACAATGGAATTGAAGATGCTCTAAATTTCTAAAGAATTGGAAAGCTCATGTTCGTGTTTTTACTTTACATTACATTTGTCGTCCCGCTTGTGTATCATTGCGTTTACTTGTATTTACAATACCTGTGGACGTTTCTTACTCAATTCCTTCTAAAGTTCCCTTCGTGTGACGATGACCTTCAAGTGTCTGCTGACGTTCGTAGCAATGGAATGTGTAATGTAGTAATGTCATGCCGCGAATGAGGAAATTATTATACAAAAATTACGCCCTTACCCTTGCACGTGAATTTATCGGGAATATTGCACCCTGGAATACATTGGTTCTTTTTTTGCGGAATAGACGCTTAATGCGAATTTACCAGTCTTGTGGAGGGTACATAGAACAATTTTTCGGTGAAGCCTAATCAAGCTAAATGGATGGATGACCTAAGAGTGGCTAGTTAGTGGCAATTAATTTTATTGGAGGATTACGACTAATAACTCTTGAGAGGACAATTCCTGGCAAGCAAGTCATCATAAGGACTTGTTGGCAGATTTAAATCAGGATTTAAATTAAAACAAGTTCAGCATTGGATCAGCTCAAATTTTGATTTCGAATGGACTAACGTGCTACTGTGCACGATTGATGATCATTTAAAATTTACAAGTGAATCTATGTTATGTGAACGTTGCTTGTAAATCAGTTTTTCTATCCATCAAATTATTTTAGTCGAAACGTGTAACCCTTCTGGCGCTGGATTGACTTTGACTAAACACAGTTTTGACTGATTCTGGTTAGGTTCTTGATCGTGAAAGTGGAGTTGGAAACAAATAAACAACGTGCCATCCAGTCTAAATAAACAGTGAACATTTCCTCATTTCCTACTGACCTTTCATATCTGAGCCAATGCGTATGGGACGAACTCTTAGAACAGTTCCGTCGACTGCTGGACTGATTTGGAAGAGTCGAGAGACATGATAATGGTGAGAGAAACAAGGCATTTGTGGATTGGAAATCTGCCCGAAAATGTACGAGAGGAGCAAATTCGAGACCTTTTTCAAAGGTAAGTTTGACAGCTGAGTTTGAAAATTTATATACTAGTTAGTGTTTAAATTTGCTTAGATTTGGTTGTATTGAACTTCAAGTTAGAAGGGGAATGGGAAATGTGGTGAACGTTAGGAAATCTCGTTTCTGTACCAATACTCGGTCCACTCTCAATATATAAATCGAATAATCTTTGCTGAAGACTGTATTCTCTGAGGATTTATTTAAGTGAATGCCTGGAAGTCTGGAATCTAAACTGAAGGTGAAAATTTCATAAGTCTACATTTGTTTTGTTTTTGCATTGGTATTGGTGGGTGCTGTGCGCACTGTACCAATGGCATAATTGCGGGGGATGTTAAATTTCTATTCTTCATAATATATATGAGACTTGTTTCTCTACTTTCAAGTATTTACCTTGTTGTTTTGTTGACTGAACTCATCATGCAACAATTTATAAGAAGCCCAATTTGGCGGGTCATTGTATCACGTTCATTACATGCCAACTACAACTGGTTTCGGTTTTACTCGTCACCTAAAGACCACAATAAAGGAAACTACGATGTGGGCAGTTGACAGCAGATGCAAATTAAATGTTGAGTATCATCGCCGTCACTTGGGGGGATTTAGATTATTTAATTATACTGGTAATAGTACTGGCGCTTCAACCTCGCCAATCTAATTGGAATTTCTTTTACTTGGAAGGTTATACCTGCGTAGCATTCATTAATGATCAAAAAGTGCAGATGCGTTCATAAGACCTTGAATGGACTCGGTATTTCTGACGGTTCACTTCGTCTTTAACGCTGCGAAGAAGTTCCAAGTTGGTTGATCCAGCTTAGCAAGTATGTCTCGTTCTTGTTGGTTTAGTTTCCCGCGATAGCATGCAATTATAATATCAAATTATGAGCATGAAGGAACGTCCAAACTTCAAATAATTCACGTGAAGTCCGAGATCCGAGTACTTCATTAGATGTTAATGTTATGCAGGCATTATTATCTTTTTCGTTTGCAGCACTTGTTGGGCAAGGAAACTCGTGGAAGTGATTAGGTTATCGTAATTGTTGAAGTTGAGACCGTACGGCAATTATTAGCAGTGCAGTCTTGCGATTTCTGTATCTTGGAAAATTTTGTCTTTAATTTCCGAAGCTTATATTAATTAAATATATGACGCTATCATTAAAAATCCACTGCTTATTTACGATACAGCAAAATCGTCTTCCCTCTGCATCTATTCTATTTTAATTTGTCCAAGAAGGAACTCAAAACTTTGGAGTTCCAGGGTCTACAACTTGGCATTTGAAACTAGAAAAATAAAGCATTAACTGCATGTACTTTGACCGTGGAGCGTTAAACATACGCGTGTTGTAGTTAAATTATTCCTACCCACCAAAAGCAAGAATGGTTTTAGTTTCAAACTGCTTCCATAATTTCTTATAATGAGCCCATAATTTCGACATTTGGCGTTTAATAGAAGTGGGTAGGGCGAGTAGGGCCAGGCTGACGACGCCGTCGGAATGTAGTCATGGAAATTGGTATTGCCAAAATGACACGCCGAATTGCCGAAACGACGTAGAAAAAGTCAACGAAAGAAACTAGTCGAAGCTTTTGATGGGCATGGTGGAGAAACGGGAACACTTCCTCTAGTTCTATTGATCCGGAGAGGAGCAGATGCTATTAAAACCTAGCACGACAGCGTGGTCGAGTTCTACCTTCAATTTCACACCTCTCTTCAAATTACAGCTTTGTATTTGTTATTTTTAGGGTTTATAGTACTCGGCATTGCATTGCCAAAGCATTGTCCTACTCATCCGGCTATTCACTTGGTATTTTATTATTTGAATTTTGGGATAGGTCGATGGGGTGAGTCATCACACAGGGAATTATATGCATAGCTTAGTTAACCTGGGGATTGGAGATGGGATCCCCTTTGTTCCTCCACCGAATAGATTTTATAGCCAAAAACAGTATGGTGTAATGCACTTTTGCGTGAACTGAAGGAGAATTGAATTAAGGTGGGTGAGGTTTTTCGACGGAACACCGTTGATTGGGGCAAGGGCTGAGTCAGCCAAAACCAAGTGGGAGCGCATAAATGTGTCAGCCCAAAAGTATTGACTGAATTCATTACGCTAATTTAATTTACACAACAATTTTTTACTCAGTAGCCTATTATATTTCATTATTTGATATAGTTAGGGGTTGGAGTCATATTTCATAAAATTGAAACAATGAAGTAGATTTCATTTCACTCAAATGTTCTTTAAAAAATGTAGATTTGTTTTGTAGTGGTAAACATAGAACGGCTTGCAATTACAACCAACGAGCTTAGCATGAGTAAATTCATCTTGCATTATGGATGCTCTAACGCTAGTGTGCGTGTAATTTCTTTTAGATTGAACATAATATGTTGTGCACTACTCAAACAAGATCAGAAATCTGTTGACAATATTAGTGGTAGTAGTTCATCTTGCCACTCAAGTGTCAATCTTGGTTCAAAAGAAGTTAAAGTATAACATGACCCAGTAATTGAAAATTTGACCGTGCATAATTGTTAATTTAGTGAGTAAAGCTGTACATTTCTATTTGTCCATTTACGTTAAGAGTTGATGGTGGTTGTATTTGATGAATGTTTCACACCTCAACCTCTGGTCGTGATGCGAAGAGGTGAAAAAGATAAAAGTTGGAAAATCTACTCCTACAGCCAGAAATGCAAACGGCGTTTTGTTGTTAGCTTGGACGACGACGT
The DNA here is from genome assembly GCA_036851895.1 of Orthonychiurus folsomi. Taxonomy (NCBI): domain Eukaryota; kingdom Metazoa; phylum Arthropoda; class Collembola; order Poduromorpha; family Onychiuridae; genus Orthonychiurus; species Orthonychiurus folsomi. The sequence goes on along the minus strand of JAAXYW010001461.1, from coordinate 10,798 downwards.
CATATCATAACACGGAACACTTTACTACAACAGCAGCACAGTACTCAGTACTTCTGCTCCTTCGTTTGTGTCGTTATTCCTACACATGATGACCTAGTCCTAACTGTACATTGAATTATACACGAGAGTGCCTGCCAATAATCCGCTACTTGCAACTAGTTCAACTGAACACTGAGTCAGGCATCGCATATGAGCTCGCCACAGTCATGTACGGATTTTGAATCCTCCTTTCATATCCGTCCTGGTAGTTAGCTAAATACGGCTTCAAGTTCTTAATTAGACAAAAAGTAGCGTTTTGTGATGTTTGCCTTCTCTTCAAGCCTAGTTTGGATGGAACACGAATTTGAGAAATACGAGAAATAGTCGTGAGCATGCCCGTTGTGATATCAAACACATTCTAAGTTTATAAAATAATACGTTTTACAAACAATAGTAGATACCGAACGGAATGGATTGGCTTCAAATCACGTCTGCAAAATCAAATGTTCAAAATGAAAACAGCACAATGAAATGTTCTCCACTGTTTACCTCATTAATGTATTTATGAACACCAGAATTCTACTTAGGTTTTGGTTTGTTTTGAGTCGCATTTTGGTCCTCTCTCCATATGCTTCCTGTTCTGTCATATTCATAACTATTGCTGTACCAATATGGTAAATTCTTCATGACCAAACCAAGCATGGATGTGATAATTTTTGTTAATTAATCTTGATTTGTCGAAGACAATGACTATGACATTCGTAATCTGGTGTTAACAATTCGAAAAAATTTATTTCTTACCAAATGGCAGCACTGAAACTAATTAGTCATAGTTGCATAAATGCAAAGTTTTCCAGTGGTGCCAGTCGATCGTCAGTCGCATGACATTACATACTTTTATATTTATAATTTTCTGAGCTGGCTTGACTTTCTAACAGTGGGTTGAGCTTATAGATATTCGTTTGCCTTGTATGTACAGAGCGGTTAAGGATAGGGATAATCGTCTGTAAGTTCTTACTACACGACAACACCTCTATGAAAGGAAGTAACAGGCGGTGGATGGAAACTTTTTAGACGTAGACATATTTAAGCCAAAGCCTGAGAAATTCATATAGGATAAATAATAACCTCAAACAGGTAATGTGGAATGAAATGGGTGCCTTCCTGGCTGACTGAGCAGAACCGTTTGTTTAGCTCATTCCTTTTCTTATGTATATAATTTGCAGAAAAATGTTTCACTTGCGCAAGTTACTGAACAGCGCAAAGTTACAGAGGGTTTTTGTTAGGTTACGCAAATATTTAACTACCCTTTGACTCGACTCATGATTGGCTAAATGAAATTGCATTTTGTGTTGCTTAAGTCTGTCATTGTATTCTTTGTATGTGTTCATCAGCTTGGACTACGGTTGAATATGTACAAATCTCATTGACCTGAGGTGTTTGATTAACTATCTTCAATTGCTGTAATGTCCAATACTGTTGAAGGGATAAAAGAATATTTTTTTCAAATCGGTACCGACCGATGGTTGTGTTTATAATATTGTGAATCATGATTTGTAATTAATTAAATGGCATCTTGCCCAAATCTGGCTTCGACTTATTTGAAGCAAGCACTAATTATAATGGGCTCTCTGTACTAACCGCTGTCTCCCTTTTGGAATCTTTATTTTCATGTAGTCCCGGTTCCGGCCTGGGGTTGTGATTTTACATGAGGGTATTTTGCTTGGCCTTGGAATAGTCATTCATCCCTACCCTAACTTAGGGGAATCATTCCGAAAAGGGATAGGGAAATACATATATTTTTTAATACAGGGGTAGGGGAAGGTTGGATTTGGATTTGTTGGTTGGCATCCCTCTAGACTGGTAGCTTTAGCATTTAGCGTAACAGAACCAAAACCTTCGTTTTGACTGGGGTGGGTATTGTAGACTTCGTAAATTTCGAGTGCGCAGCAGTGCCGTTCTGGTTTGGGCCGAAGCTTTTCTTCGATTTTTACAAGGGAAGAGCTAACGTTTGTTGAAACTCTCCATTTAGCTTGCATTACTTTTCAGACGTTTTGCGTAGGGTTTCAGGTTTTACTTCAAATTTTGACCCTCTTCTATATAAGGTAGAGTGGGCCCAACTGGGTTCATCCCGAACAACCTGTCTCAAACCCGAAAGCTGAGAAGCTCTCCTTGACTCAGAATAATCAGTACCCCTCATGCTGTCGTATTTTCTCAAAAGGGGGTGATTCAACACGTTTGATCCTCTGAGTAGAACTGAGGGTTGAATTGTTGAAACTTAGGATCTTAACCAAAAACCTACCAAAAGCAATGAGCTGTCATGCATGGAAATTTGGGATGGTTGGCTGATAGCAGTTTGGAGGTTTGACTGGGTTGCAGTACGTTCGTACAATGTACATATCTAGTATAGCTGAGTACACATACACACACACCTCCTCCTACAGCGTATAATAATAAATAATGATTCCCTTTGTACTGCTTTGAAGCTATGTACATGTTTCAACTGAACTTACCTTCCAACCTTTACTTGACGTTCCCTAAACCTAGGGAAAGAGTAGCTGGAAGAGTGCATTGATGGTCAAAGGAGGGAAGTTGGGTATTGGAGTTTCCCCTTCGTGCATAATACCAAACCAGAGAAGAGGGTAACTATTATGACGAGGACGACGATGAACAAAGTTTTGTAGCCCTGCTAGCAATGCTTTTAGCTTGGGTGAAGTTTTGTTAGGGTTCGGTCGGGTCTCTCTCTGCCTAAAAGTTGGGTTCCTTACTTAGTTTTTGGGGGAGATCGGGGCACAGACAGGATTTGAGGATTCCACACTACATTGTTATTGGCTTGCCAGCTGGTGCTGACTTAGAACCATAAATGTATGAAAAGACGATGCCGATGGATGTGTATATGCAGTAGATAATAATTTTGTGGGTGCATTGTTGAAGAAGAATTGGATGCGATGAGGCAAATCTCTGATGAGGGATTTACCTATAGGGAAGTATGTGGGAGGAAGATTCTTTCAAGATGAAAGAGTTGCTTGCTACCTTGATTACTTGGAGGAACGTATTTGGAAGGGCGTCTCTTGAGAGGGTGGACTTGAATGGGATCATTAGTCCCTGGCCTGTTCTGATAAAAGTGTAATCTAACTGACTTTTGACTTGACTCAAAATGGTTGGGGAGGTAGAGGTAGAGTTTTGTTCAGTTTGGTTAAAGAAAAGGGTTAAAAGTCATTTCCTTTTTGAGTAATCTAATTCATGTTACTTGGCTCGCCTTGTTTTGTAACTCATTTTCTATAGTATATGGATTTATTTCCCCTATGCACTTGATCCACTCGAAATTTGAGAGCAAATTTGATACTCACTCCTCTGCTTAACCGCCTGAAAATATTAAGGCAAAGGTACCATTAGAAGAATTGTAAATTGAAGGTAGTTTCTACCTGTTGTAAATTGACTCAGAATGGATAAACTTGAAGGAGTTACCATTTTTTGTTTGGTTGGGGTGCGGGATTTTTACTACTACAAGATTTCATGTATTCAAGTATCCTTATAGTTTTTTTGCCCTTTGGGTATTTTAAGTATGAGCCCATCACATCACTCATTCTCTGTTGTCTGCTTCAACCACCAAACCAACCCAGAAAGGCTTGTTTCTTGTGGTTGCACGTTTAACACCTTACAAGGTGAATGGGAATGCTCTTGAGGTGGACGATTTTTTATTAAGCTAGAAAAACAACTAAAGTTGCCAGAAAATGCTTGATTGTATTGACATTGGCCGCGCATGGAATAATACAATGCAAAGGTGATGCTTCATGTTGTCTATCGATTTTAGATCAGGTTTTTAGAGGAATCTTGCCTGCCTGTCTGTCCTTAGCATTTCGGCGGAAGAACTTGCGTTTTAGGAAGGATTCACACGTATGTTAAGGATTCACACTACTGACTACTGGAGGTAGGTTTTACATTACGTCAGTCCAACTTATGGAAGAATATTACGTCCTACTACCTTGTGATATTTATTGTTGGCCAAATGTGTTAACTAATGAAATTGCTCACAATTATAAATATGTGTAGACGGGTAAGAATTATGCTTTACATTATATTAGGCATGGATGTTATCATATTGTGAGGAGGGTTCGTATTTTTGTTTTCCATGTAAATATAATTGCTTGTGTGGGACTTCCGTTCCGCAAAAGCTGTAAACGTTTTATTTAGAGAAGTACAGTGTCATTCCAAATTAAAAATTAAAATGCCAACACAATTGACAAATACTTGAAAGAAATTACACGTGTCCACGTGCAATTTTAGAATTTATCTCTTACGACGTCACCAGACATGCATTAGTTGTTATAAACTTTATGTTCGTTAAACTTTCTCCAATATTGTGTTTTATTTAGTGTTCCATTGTTGTCTATGACTAACTAGCATTAAAATGCACTTAATTACCAAATACCGATTATCAGTTTGCGTCATTTTGGATCGTTTTCTACTTATTGTCGTGTCGGTCAGTTTTTACGGTTTGCTTGGCATTACGCAATGCTTTCCTCGTGCCTGTCGGCGACTGCTTCACATGGAATAATTAATGTATGTATGAAGGAAGTTGTAGTTTTGTGATTCAAACTTGTGAGTACGGGCTGTATGTATTGCCGGAAATATTCAATTCAATACAAATATTTTATTATTGAATGGAAACTCCTGGAATTGTTGTAACATGATTTTAAAAGCTCATTCGTTCCGTGATCGAATTGTAGTAGTGAACACGCACATTTGATATGTGTCTCATTTCAATCATTCTACAACACATTCAATTCTCTTTAAGAAACCATGGGTTTGGATTAATTCTCAGAGGATCGACTCCTCTATTGCAAGATCTGCAGTTTGTGATTTTGAGTGGAAAGGAGATAAGGACAATAAGCGTGAGAAGGAGGGGGAGGACTGAGTAATGTGTACTGGGCAGTTAGGGATTTGAAGAATTGTTTATATTTAACTAACAGCGGTTCCTCCCATTGACTCCGCCAATATCAAATTTCTTTATTCTTGGCTTTCCCCGAACGTTGTGTGTTTAGAGGAGGGAAATGGACCTGACTAGCAAGCATCTTTTATTCCAGTAGAACTCATTCCCCGACCATCGATTCCAGTTCTACTCGTCAGTGAGTTTGAAGCTTTGATGGAATCGACACGGATAGTGGAGTTGACATCTCAGTTAGCATATTACTGTCACCGACGTAGGTTGTTCAACTGATGGAACGCAGTAATTGCTTTTGTTAAGTTCTAATTGTAGTGGTTGTTCTACTTGTTCACGGGGAATTTGATTAAAATTTCAATCTCTCTCTCTCTCTTCCTTCTCTATCTTTAATGGAGGGGAGAGTGGAATTGGAAGTTCAGTTGAGAGGATAGAGGACACCATTTTTGTGTGACTGACTTTGAGTGTGGAGCGTCTTTAAGTGGTTTGAAATTACTTTCTGCGTCGTCAGTCCTCCTTGTCATTATGAATGACAGTTAATTATCCCCAAAGCCCGGTAAGAGAGCCCCGAGAGAACTCACTTCCTACTCCGAATCCGGAGATGACTGGACTTATCCATCTAACTCCACCGGATCCCATTAATAGTAATCGAGAAAATTCTGGACCCGGATCACCGAGGTCAATGCACCCTCCAGACCCCATCCGATATGGAATGGGATTTTGGAGATATGACGGGGACGGTAGATGGGTGATTTGTGACCCGTGGATATCAGAGCAAGATGGAGATATGTTCGTCAGAAAAATCCATGGAAGACAAGTAAAGTGGCGTGACATACGATCATTTTCTAATTACTTACAATTCTCAATTGATCATAACCTTCCGCTGCATGAAAATTTTGCACCACAACCTGTACCACCGCCTACGCCATTGCCCCTGACATCAGAGAATTTGTTTGCTCTTCAACAGTCACTATTTTCCTCCCTTGTTTCGATTGAGCCAAAGTTAGCTGCAAATGTGGATACAGGAGAAGGTTGTGAAGAAGTTGCAAAAATCGGTTACCCTGTTATGGACTTGGGCACCGTAAATCTGCATTTAGGTGATCTTTCCTTGTATTCTCCTGGCCAAGAGTCCAGTGAAAGTGAGAAGACGGATGTTGCCGTTTCATCTGAAACAGATAAACCGCAGGCAATATTTTCTCAAGATTCGGATGTAGTTGAGTATTACTCAATTAGTAGTGACATTAGTATTAGTAGTCGGGAGAGCGGAGAAATCAAAACGGGGGACGAAAATCGGGTAGAGGATATGGATACAAATACAAGTCCTGATGAAGAGGATAAGGAATCCAGGTATGTGTAGCTTGTATGTGTATGGACGAGTTGGTTGGGTTCATGGTTGACTACGACGCTAAGTTTAATATTTGTCCACAAATTCAAATAGTTGTAGGCCGGAGCGGGCCGTAACTATGTATTTTAATTTGCATTACATCATATCATGACGTTTAGGTCTATGCATAAAATTAACCTTGAATGAAACCTTCAATTTGAAGAGTATTGTAAATGGACATTATATAATTGCAAACGAAATGGTTTTAGGTTTGCCTTTTGCAAGAGTAAAGCCTGAATATCGGCCGTTACCTGTGTTCCATTGCATTGGCACTGTATGTATTAGTGTCACAGGATGTTATGAATTGTTAATCGTAATTAAAAATGTAGACATTTGGCTCGCCCATGTCTTCTTGAAGTAAATTGAACTGCGTGATGCTGGCATAAAATAGCTATACATTTCCCAATTCTTTTTCAAATGTATTTTTTCGCAGAAATTGTTATTGTTTGGTCTTGAAGAGGAATGGAAAGGAGAGAATTCGTTTCGTTTTGATATGGTTCTGTTTTTGCTTTAAATTGCATTAACAATGTGATGCCTACTTTTACTCTAGTCTACGTTGCGCGACTGTTTAGCTCAAGGTTGGATCGAATGGAAATAATGGTACACGTGCAGTAGGTAGTTCAAAAGCAAAATAACTTAGATGATTATAAGTGAGTATATATTGTTACGTTGCGTTGAGTTTTGCTGTTTTTCTGGGATCTGGGGATAGGCTCTACCTACACGCCTTCGTCTCTTTTTTTTCTTCGGGCATTTTTCAATTATTTTTCATGATACATTGCCTCGGCTTGGCAGGGAACCAGGGAATGAAGGATTTGAGAATCCAATTTGACGAAACGGAGTTTTGAGCCTCCATGTTCGTTGTTTGCGGGATCTGAATGAAACAACTCGGTCTATTTTTCCTTTTAACCAACCTGTTCAGTTGTATGAATAATTTTTGTACTACGACATACGGCAGTGTACTTTTAGATAGTTGTACGTTTTCTTGCTTTAGCTCACCGTCTGTGTTGTTCATTTCATCGAAAGGTCCATGATTTTTTTAAGGCGAAGGTTTTCTGTTGAAACATGCAATACCAATTTTTTTAACCCATCCAGGTAGGCTGTGGCTGTAAATGTAGTAAATGCAGGGCGAGAGTGACCCTTTCTTTCCATTTCCTAATCAGGAATTGTGATGGGTGCTGGCTTAACTAGTCAAACGTAAACGTCAGACTTGGGGAATTAGCATAGAATACCTGTTAAAAGGATTATTTCTAAGCTCCATGCGCCTGGAGTCCAGGCTTGCAGGAGAATTATAATTCTGGCTGGATCCCATTGCCGTTTGCGCTTCGACCGACTGCTGCATAAGATGTGAATTCTAATCTTATTACTAAATAAATTTTGAATCAGGTAGTGGTAGCTGTCTTGCATGGTCTTTGCTCGGCGTGCAGCATTGGAGTATTAAGGTTGCATAATAGTCATCAATGGAGTTTTAAGCCTTACCTTAAATGTATGTATGTACGTACACATGAGATCGTTCCAAGAATCAGAATGAAGGATTTACGAGGAACTTGAATGTGGGGAATTTCCGTTGAGGTGCGGCGATTGTGCGTATGTTTTGTACATTGTATTATTCATTCTAGTGTACTGTGGTTCATGTTGATGTTACTTTCCTGGTTTAATTTTAAACTCGAACTGCAATGCTGATTTCCTCTTCATTACTTGCCTCCGTATTTCATTCTTCCCAGGAAAAAGCGTTTAGATTGAAATGATAATTTGAAATGAATGCCAGCCAAAACCTCCCCTCTAATTAATTTTGAATCTGAAATTAAATGTCATTCAAGCCAAGGGTCATGGAGGAATCTTGAAATGTTCTTAATCCCTAGTTCTATTGGTCTGGTTTGGGCAGAAGAGTAGCGACTTGAGTTCATTTCCCTGTTGTAATAATAAAATTATTGTGGGAGGAATTCAATTCAATTTAGGAACTATCAAATTCCATTTCTTATATTAGAGAAATGAAAGAAGAAGGTAGAGGTTGAATTGCACAGGTTGCACGCGGCGACGACTCTACTTTATTGCATTCGTAGATCGGAATCAAATAATATTTTTGAAATCGATCCATGTGTGTGTGTGGTTGACTCACATGAGAAAAAATATAAGAGTTTTCTCGAGAGCAGTCTTCCGCTTCGTCGTCGTCCCGTTCTCGGTCCAAGTCGTCATTTTAGCGACAAAGCGACTCTTCCTTCCATGGTTCCTTTCCTTTTCGTTTTTTTTATTTTCTCGTAAGCCTAGCCTACGTATTTTTACTCCCTTCTACTCTTTCTTCTAGTTATATCTCCGTTCTACTATTTATTTATTCCCTCGTCTTTCTTTTTCCTCTTGAAGGCAAGGCTGCAGAGGTCCTCCATTGTAACTGCAACGCAGACTTTCTTGGGCTTCTTTTCCTTCTCCTTCAAAGGAAGGAAGTTGAGTTGAGAGCAGTAGCAAAGGATATACTCATACTCACCTTTTTGAAAGGTAAAAGGCACGAGACATTTTCCAAGGATTCTTGGTTGCTCCAACGTCGTCTCAAGAATCGAGCGAAGCGAGGGAGGGAAAATAGAAGAAAAAAATTGATCCCACATCTTTCTCTGTCTCATTTTGAGTTTGACTTTTTGCCTATTCAACCCAATCTAAAATGAAAACCTGAGAACAATCTACAGAACAAGTTCACCAAAACGATTCAGAAATTGCATGCATATTCCATTAAATTCTAAAGAATTCAGCTCTGCTTGACTGCTGCCAGTGGTTGGTTGTCTTTGGAAAATCTATTGAGAATAAAAGGTTATGCCTGAGTTTCTTAATATGACATTGCATGGAGTTAAGAACTACGTTGAGTTCGTGGCCTCGGCTTTGGTTAGATGGTTTGAGGAGGTTGGAAAGGAGAATAAGAGAATTACTCAGAAAGGGCTGTGACTGACTGCCTTGTTGTGAGGAGAGGAATCTTCCTTTGAGGCTACGTGGAAGAAGGATGAATTGAAAAGAAGTTTGGATGAAGGAGGGAGGAGGAATTAAGGATTGAGATGCTGCTGGGGCATGCATCTCTTCTCTTCAAAGGTTTGAATCCCTATGCTGTATAAAAAGTAGATGTTGTAGTCAGTGTCGCAGAGAGAAGCACAGGATTTGACTGTGTGGTAGTGTTGCAGTGGTTGGGCAACTTTTATGATGGTGACTGTTTTTCGTTCAAGTTGACTATGACTGTTCCAGGCATGGCATGGGATCTAGGTAGTTTTTTTTTTGACTATGACTGTTCCAGGCATGGCATGGGATCTAGGTAGTTTTTTTTAGTGAATAAAGTACACGTACGTACGTATTTTTTTTTACGAAGGAGGGAATGCAGCATGTGAGGAGCGGTCCATGCCAGAGGGATAAGATTATATGTCGGAGTTGTGTGGAGAAGAGAACTTGCCTCGTTGGTTCAGTTTAGGTTGGAAGTTTTCTAGATCTAGTTTGGAAGAGTCCAATTCCCTTCATTCCAAAGGAAGAGAAAAAGGGGTGAAAGGAAGAAGTTGGATAGGAAAGAGAGCCAAGAGATTAGTTTGCTTCACGAGGAAAGCTTTTTGCTCATATGTATAGGATGGGGAGGATTGAGGCACCACTCCTACTGCAGGATCACGTACGCTTCGCACTAGGTATTCAGGTTTTAGAAGCAAGAGAACTGGTGGCGGTTCGCCTGCAGAAAACATAGGCATCAGCCCTACCACCAACCCCGTCATTATATCATTTTATAGGTCTAACTCTCACGATAGTAGGAATATAGGATAGATGGATGGAATGGAATTGGTTTTAGGTACCTAGTTACCAAGTTGGAATGGGTTTGTATGGGATATTATGTATGTATGCAATGGTTCACTAACGCTGCTTCATACGTACGTACGTTCGTACGTCTTTTGTGCGATAGAATCCAATGTGGTGGGATATTCGGGGGACCTAGCCTTTATATATTCCATCAGCCTCGTTAGTGCAACACGCAAAGGGTTGGATAGCGAGTTTTTCATCGTATGTTTGGTGATGGGAAGGAAGCCTAAGTATTTTATTGCAAGCAGGTACTGCTGGGTGAGGTGTGATTTGTAGAGAATTTTCCCTTTGAAGCCCCCCCCAACTCCCCCTTCTCTGAATGTGGATTATAATGAGGGATTCGTTGGGCGTAGGAGCAAGGCTGAAGCTGAGATTGAGTGTTTCTGTGTCGAAAGGGTTGAATGTGTGAGTCCCTCTCCCTGTTGTTGTTATGTATAAGACCTGAAGGCAAAATGAAAAGCTCCACGGAGCCAACCCATGCTGCATAACATGACACGTAAGAAGCAAACAACCCACTCCGTACAAAATAGATAATGGTTTTGAAGCTATGAGGACTAGCGTGGCTGTGGTGTACGTGTGACGTGTGTGAGTGACTGACTCAACTATTGTGGCATGTATAGGTATGCGGATTCTCTGTATTTGTATTGTTGACTTGAGTTAGTGGGAATATATTTTTGCGAATC
>JAAXYW010001460.1:0-21414 GCA_036851895.1 Orthonychiurus folsomi | reverse complement strand
ATTTTCGTATTGATAATTTCGCTCTAAACTTGTAGTTGTATACGTCGCAAATCTTCGAATATCCAGAATTCCTTGAATTGTTTTGACGTCAAATGGAATATCTGGCATTGTGTTTTTATACTGAACTGCAATTTTCATGTCTTTGCCATTCCTGCAAAATCCAGATATTATATCTCAAACATAAAATTAAACTATGACCGGTTACTTCACCTGTGACCATTTTCTTGGTGGATGTTCTTGCAGAAAAATGTGTTGCAATTTTGTACCCATGCTTTGATTTCTATTTGTTTTGAAAGTTCCATTTTTCCTACAAAATTTAGAATATGGCTCAATTCTGGTATCGTTGTGTCTGCGAAAATAATTGAATCACAGGATTTTTTTTATAATTCTGAGCCAAAAAAACCAATCCGCTGCTGTTGCAATCGCATACACTGACCCTTAGAAATGCAGTTGTCTTCTTGTAAATCTGATTTTATGTTGCGTACATTTTATGAATCATCAGGTAATTTAATATGCTCAAATTCTGGCCTCCCATTTTCTGCTTTTATGAGTCGATCAAAAATATAATACGTTTAATAAAATAATAGCTATCATTAATGAGTGGAGTCTAATGATCACAAAGCCCTGCCTGGAATACCGAGTCGGGAAACAAAGTAGGGATCACATTTCTTTTGATATTCATTTTCAGAATTCCACAATATCCCACAACGAGCGCGATCGACAAATTTAAGTCCGAATTCGTTGGGCTTTTAAAAAACCCAATTGCATATTTTCATTGCTTTCAGTTGCACAGGACGCAAACCGACCAGCCAAGACGAGCCCATGAACCGAATTTTATCTTTTGTTTTGTTTGCCGGGTTTGCCCCCTACCAAAATATGGTAAAAGAACAGCTTCAAGGGAGATTTAGTCAAGATTTCTTCACACCGGCCATGCCTTCACATGCCAACAATTACCTTGAACACACTCTAGGATATTCATGTGTACACCGGTAGAAACTGAGGCGCAAATTGCATTCGAACTATTTGCGGTGGTCAATGATGTTCATCCAATCTGTGATTTGCATAACTTTCGTGTATTTAACCAGTTCAACATTCACAATTCTAAATTTATTTAGAGTTTCTTAACGTCTTGCACATTTCTAATCAAAATGCAACAGTGAGATCCAAAATCCAAACCAACCTACTCACACCCGCTCAGCGTTGCCAAACTGGGCAGTGCAGTGGTGCAGGTGCGTGGTATGCCAGCTATGCGTGTCCGATTCAAATCTCAACTTTTTAAGCAAAATCCTACACTAGAGCTAAGTCTAGCCCACCTAGATTAAATACGTTTGCATTCAATCAACAGGGTTGGGTGATTAATCGATTTTGGCTTTGGATTAAGGATTGATGATTAACAAAGTCCGCTTTCGTGATTAAGGGATTAAGAATTAATTTCAAATTTTCCGAGATTGGATTAAATCCCGATTAAAATTTTCGAAAAAAAATTGGGTTTAAGGATTGGGATTAAATTAATCCGGATTAATTCTTGATTTGGGATTAATTTACATTTTCTTGACCTCAAATTTNTGATTTGGGATTAATTTACATTTTCTTGACCTCAAATTTCTTTGACAAAAGGGCTGGTGCGCTGGAATGTGGTGTGTCAAGTGATGTTTAAATTGAAGAAGGGTGAGCACCGTAAACGACCTATTAAAGGCCCGGGGCTTCTATTTAAAATCGAAACCTCGGACCTCAAAGAGCGGCTTGTATTAGGGACGGGGCTTTTGCAAGGGCTTCTGTTAAAGCAGGGGTGTCTATTAGGGCAGGGGCGTCTATTCCCAGAATCCTCCCGCAGACGTAGCTTCTTAGGGACGGGGCTTTTATTAGGAGCGGGGCATGTATTAGGTCATTTACGGTAGTACGTACTTAGCATTCGAATTGCTCAACGGAAAGACCAAATACGCGCACGCATGCTTTCGAGAACACTTTGTGCTCATCACTGGTTTGGATTATTAATCGGGACTTAATCCCGATTAAGGATTAATAATCCTTAATCACGATTAAGGATTAATCAGAATTGGGATTAAGGGTTGGGATTAAAGCAAAAGTTGGGATTGATTGGGATTAAGGATTGAGGATTAATTGAAAATATTAATTTTTGCGGGATTTGAGATTAGGGATTATTAATCCTTAATCCCGATTAATAATCCTTAATCCGGATTAACCCAACCCTGTCAATCAAATGGATTCAAATTATGTGGTGTCGGTATTTTGCATTTCAAGCATTTCGATCTTCTGTGTGCATTTGCGGAACACATAGTATTTCAGCAAGAACTTAGAAGAAGTTCAGTCAGTTTTGCAAATCCACAAAGTAGCACCCTCATTAGCACCTTGTTAACTAATTTTGGCTTGGGGTGTGTTTGACTAATTCGCTACAAGAAGTGATGGAATTTAAAGGATGATGATACGCTCATGACATTCAAACATAATCCACAAAGCAGCACCCTCATTAGCACCTTGTTAACTAATTTTGGCTTGGGGTGTGTTTGACTAATTCGCTACAAGAAGTGATGGAATTTAAAGGATGATGATACGCTCATGACATTCAAACAGTTCCAAAAATTAGTTGACAAAAATACAAAAGGTCCGTCACGTCCAGGTTTCCACGAAATGCAGCATTGAAATAGGAATGCATGGCACGGCGAGTTAATTGCAAATGACCTCGTGGAAGACGAAACAATGGTTAATGAATGGACATTTTTGACAAATTGAGATGCGGTGAGGGTGGTCAATGGGCAATTCAATCGAATGAATTATGGTGTCCGACACTTGCAAACACAAAAAATCGTCATTCAATCTTTCATCTTTGCACCTCACTTGCATTTGCTGCGCAATTAGTTCGCCAAATATCCCAAAGTTAAGGATTTACTTCTTGTTCATTTGCACCTTGCACACTCGACTCAGACTGACTGCAGTGAGTTGGAAACACATTTGCATGAATCAAATTTCAAATTGGCTGGCATTCGCACATATATGGCACTGCCGCGCCGCCGCCGTTGACAAGTTGGAAACTTAAACCAAAGGAATAGTTAATTATTTTTATTTTAATGAGTAATCAGCCCATCAATTAACTTGAAGGATCTTCTACTATAAATATTATTGTTTTTCATGTTCCAAAAAGTCCCAACATTTTTATGCGTATGATTTCTGAAAATTGAAATTACGCATCAATTTGCTTCCGTGCGCCTGGTCCAATTATAATCCACTCTGCTATTAAAAGTGAAGTCAGTTTGATTATTGACGAGGAAAGGTGACCACAGACAAGCGTGACATTTGCCTTGACTTATTCACATGTCCATTTGCCATTTATTTGCCAATTACGTTTTTCCTTGTTTAAATTTCTGAGTGGATTCCCACCACCCAAAGTCATACGGCACAATGCGCGCGGGACTCGACTACTGTGTATGCATTCGTAATTCGTACTCAGCCATGCTTTGCCCATTATTTGTAAACCTGTAATTATATTTTAATTGAAATTCTCAGCATCAGCCCCTGGATTTGTTTTTGAGAGGAAACTTCGGGAGTGCAATTATTTGTTTTGTTTGTGGTATGGTGGTGGAAAGGGAAGGATGGTAGGGGCTGGCTAGCCTGGGGCTTATTTGCAAATCCAATCTAAATGTACAAACACAATTCTGGAATTGAGTGATTTACCTTGTATTGTTTTTTGTTGCAGACGGATGATGGAAATAGTTCGGGTGTTCATCAAATCGTCGCATTAGTCAATGGGACAGCGACGACGACTGATCAAAACGGTGGCTCTGAATCCGGCCCAGAAAATCATCCTGGCAAAAAAACAAACGGTGTTTCAACAATGGTTCATTCAAAACTATCAAAATTGAATGGTCATTCCACGGATCCGGACTCAAGATACCTTTATTGTCCGAGTCATGCAGGTATGTGCAAAGTTATTATCTTTCTGAATGTCTTGAATTTTTGCTAAGCTTTACGAATTTGGGAATTCCTTGACCAGTTGCTCGTTCTTTGATATCCCTTTCCCAAGTAAATGTTTTCAGAAGCTCGTAAGGTCCTTACATGTTGTCAATTTTGTGTACTGTATTTCTTCTAAAATCAGAAGTTGCAGTTACAGGGATTTACATTCCTTTAGGTAATACAAAAAGACTAGGGCGGAACAAATTAGGCCAATGCGGGCAGTATGAATCCAAACGCTGGGAAACAAAGCCTTAGCACTTTAAGATTTTTTTTGGCTAAGTAGGGACCAACTAAACCCGGTATAAAATTGTCAAATGGTTTTGGGTCCCTTTTTAGCTGCCCTTTTATACACAGGATATGTGTGTGGAACATAATAGAGTTGTTGTTTTTGATTTTGTCATGTACTGTATCGGTAATTTATTTTTATTGCTTCAGCCTGTGTGGTGTGTATTTCAGTCTATGTTCTCGTTTTACACTTTCAAGAAATGAGGGAAAGGAAAAGGGCTATTATTGTCAACTTATGTTATAATGACTTCTGCCTTGCATAACACAAACACGAGAATTGCACTTGTGAGAGAATTCGTTCAGTAAGGGGCATCCGCTATTGATACGTTTCTTTCAAAAACTGTAGTCAATGCCATCAGATTTAGTTTCTTATCCGAGATAACGATTCTCATTATTTTTTTAGACTGACTTTCAAAATTTTCAAAGGCTGAATTGATATTTATTTTGCTTCATTGCTTCGAC
Organism: Orthonychiurus folsomi; assembly: GCA_036851895.1. Lineage (NCBI taxonomy): Eukaryota > Metazoa > Arthropoda > Collembola > Poduromorpha > Onychiuridae > Orthonychiurus > Orthonychiurus folsomi. The sequence continues at coordinate 16,698 of JAAXYW010001460.1, read as the reverse complement.
CACAAAAAATCTTTGTTGCAGTCATGTAATACATAAAATGTAGTAAGTGATAAATAAACTTTCTGTACATTTGCGGTTCCCCTTTAACTTTCCAAGAGATACGATGAAACACTTAAAGATTCCTGAGCAGGTAGGGTAGTTTCCAAATGTCATGGTCGAGGAGACTAAGACCTCGTTCATTTTCTATACAAGTTGTAAGATGATCTCCTTGTGGTTGTCTTTTGTGGATTTACTACGTTTAAGAGTTTGAGTTATTACCCAATGGCTTTTCACACTCATGAAACAGGAATAATTTAAAAGGACCAACTATCGGACTTGCCCAGGAACACCTTCTGTGAGTCAGCCCACCAATTATCTTCATTATATATTGATACTCCTAATTTAATTTTTTACACCTGTTTGTTGAAACATCCAGTTTTGCCACTCAGTTTATACAAGCACCACACCGCAGCCTTAATAGTAGCAGCTTGTATAGTAAATTGTGAAGGACAAATGAGGAATTTGATGTTGGCATTTGTGTACTTATAGTACTTAAACTTTTGACGCGGAGCTAAAGACTTATTGCCCTGCGTCTTTGTGGTTTTGGTTTACATTTTTTGCCAGATCAGCAATAGCAATTATTCCGGCTAATTTCCATACGCAGTTTGAACAATATTTGCCCTTAAGAATTTGTTTACATGTGTAATTTAGGGTTTCAGTGCAATTAGATAATTTTGCTGAGCTTTCTTGCTAACAAAAACTTTAGAGTTAAGTACAATTGCTCAATTACGGGTTACGGAGCTTGACACAGTTCCATAGCATAATTTAATTACGAGGTCGGGGCAAGGGTGGAATATGTGGAGTTAATTTCAGGCCGCCAAATTTTAGCAATTTTAAAACCCGCAGCTGCACTTATGTAGCATATTCGATTCGGTTTTTTACCATGGGGTTGGGTTACCCCATCGTATTTTCATTCAATTTATTGCAAATGGCAAATTCTAGTACACTTAACCGACTCCTTGCTAATTAAAAGTATTAAACGGGATAGAAATGGAAAAGAGCAACGGTCAAGGGATTTCAGCCCAGCGAAAGACTGGGCAGGAGATGGGCACTTGCAAATGCAGTGACTGTGGCACACATTTTTTTGATTGCATTGCAAATAGAGGGTTTACTAATGAGTTTGTGTCTAAAATTCTAGGTCAAACCCTCCGATTCTTTTGTCGGGACTGTGACACCGCTGTTTGCAGTAGTTGTACAGACATTGAACACGGACGGCATTGCACAATTCGGGCCTTGGACGCAGTTGAGGAGGAAAAAATTAGACTCAAGCTACTTTTGGAAAGTGTCCATGAAAAGGTAAAGTGTTTTAAATAGCTTGAGTTATTTTAGCGTAGTTGGAAGGGTCAGAAGGGTGCGTTGAGCTGACAGATGACAAATTTCTATTTTGGAGTCATTATTCGCCTTCCTTTTCGACATTTCGACATTGTTTTCTAAACTTGTGTAGAAAACAGTAAATTGCTTTTAAAGATTGACATGATGAAATACTGCTTAGTTTTTTAGTTGCTAAATATACTGAAATGTTTTCAATTTCCATAGAGTGATTCCTTACAAGATGCGATCGGAGTTTCTGAGAAGGCGATGTGTACTTTGAGTGAGAGAAAAAATGAAGCGATGAAGCAAATCAACGTGGTGTTTGCGGATCTCGCAGAAAAATTAGAAGAAAGAAGAAGAAGTTTAATGGCGGAAGTTGACATTCAATTTGTTGGAAAAATGGATCAAATCCGTAAGATAAATAGGCTGAACTTGAAAGTTTTATTAATTTATTGTATTCACAATCATTTTTGTTTTGCAACACAGAAAAGTCGAGGAATTTATTGTCAACCCACCAGAAGGACGTGAGTGAATGTTGCCTTTTGACAGAGAAAGCCTTGAGCCATGAAAATGAAACGGAGATTTTATTTGTCAAAAAACAAATTGGAGAGAGACTGGAGGACTATGCGAAAATGAATGTTTCTGCAGCACTAAATCTCATCGATGATTCTCTTGAGTAAGGAATTCCAACAATAAGGTTATCCAAAGTAGTCAACTTCCCCTCCTTCCTCCTCACCAAACATAATTTCCACTCTGAAATCTTTTATGTTGTATGCCAGTGAAGATGCTAGACCGTTAATAAGTCGGGCTAATATTTACACGCGTATTATTTGTTTTTGAGTTTAAATAAGAATGACCTTGGGTGGTGAATACATGCGTAATGCGTTCCACTCGAAGAATTACCAGACAGATACAGGTGGAGGGTACAGTGTTCTATGTTTAAATACTCACATCCACACGGACTTACTCGAGTGGAACACTTTTTGAAGATCTAAATTTATCTCCTTCTTCCCAATTTACTTTTAATTAGAAACGGAAATGGGAAACAAGGGAGGATTTAATTAGGATTTTTGCATTCAGGCGCCGCTCATCCGCCAGAGTAGAGAGGATGAGTGGAATTGCAAATATGGAAATAAATGTAAAATAAGTGGTGGTTTAATTGTCAAATGTCAACCCATGTTGACGTGAGATGACAGGAAGGCTCTTGCTAAATTAAAATCTGTCAATTTGAGTCAAGCGACTTAACTATTATTACACCAGTAGTAGTAGTAGCGCTGAGGGAAACTCCAATCCGTCCATGCTAACTTTACCTTGTCCTACTCACTCGGATGAGTTGAGATTTCCTCTTTGACTGCGTCTTCAACTTTGACAGGCAGTACTAGGCTTAAAGGTACCCAATTCCATTCCCGGCATTTATTACCATCCTTTCTTATGATTCCAATTATACTTAAGACTGACGGTGACGGTTTAGTTAGGGATTTGAATAATGGTAGTGTGCAGAAAAATGGCGTGACTAAATCTCAACACGCAATGTTTGCAAGCGAGCACGGATTTTGTAAGTTAATCTTCAATTTAGAGTTTTTGCGTTTGCAAAATTATGTGACGGCAGCTGTAGACATGATGAAACTATTACAATTTCCTGGCCAAGATAATTTATATTAGCAAATATTGTTTTGAAAAACATGGACATGGAATGTAGGAATGTGGGCTTTTCAGCATGAACTGAGGTTGGGTTAAGTATCAAAACAGAGTTAATCCTTGTAGAGCTATTCGTAAGAAGATAACGATAACACAGCGAGTATTGATTGTGTGTTGAGTGATGGAGCCAGGTAGTGACGCTTGCTTACCTGAGAGAAACTGAAAGTTGAACTGAAGAGAATAGGATCGGTGATTAGAGGCTGCTAGGGAGAGTGACACATGTCATGTCAATTGGTTAGTCGTAGCCCAATGCCCGAGGTTGTGAGAACTCAAGCGTTAGAAACTCAATTATTTTAATCGATTTAGCAAATCCCCACCCCCTCTTTGCTCTGGTAGAATTCAGTGCTTCAATTTCATTTAATAGACAATTGCACCACATGCTGATGGAGTGGCTTTGTTGTTATTTCAACGTAAAAAGCATTTGTCTGTAGTAGTTCAGTTGAAGCTTGCACATGTACAAGCGTTTCAGTTGTTCTTTGAAATATCTCACTATTTGTAAGCGTACTCGACTTTTGCCTGACTTGGATATAAATGTAAGTACATATAAGACATGATTGTTATTTCTGTCTTTAATGTCTAGACTAGACATTGTAAATTTAGTTGTTCCATTATATAACGTTTATATCTACAGTAATTACATTTACGTTTACATTTTTGAAAGTGTTGAATCTTTAGTCTGAAAACTTTTTTAATCGCCGTGGATCACCATGGACCTTCCTTATTGAGGTCCTTTGTTCTTACATATTCTTACATTAATTGCTAGAGATACTCCTAACAGTTTACTGGATTATTTCTTTTCTCGCCACTAGATTTGATGGTCTGAACCTTGAGCGCCTTGAAGTTGATGGATTTGGCCGAGTAATTTCCGCCCTGCATAAAAGTTGGGCAGTGTCGGGTGACGTTATCCAAGCCAGGTGTGTACCAATTGGACGTCGACACTTCATCCGTCTCCATTTGTCTGCTACTTACGCCCCCTTTTTGGACATTCGTCTGGAGGACATAACCGTTGTTTCCTCTACGAAAGATTGCGTCTTTTCTCTGGAACAACCCAGAGAGTCCGACAGTCGGTCTTTCAACATTCGATTTCTTATTTCTCGCATTGGATCCTTCCATTTGTCTGTAATTGTCAAAGGTCAACATATTTCGGGAAGCCCATTCCAGGTACAAAATTATAGAATACAAGGGTTTAACTTGAAAGTAACAGTAATATTTTGAATTTCGCCTACAGTTTCACGCGTACGAAGTGGAAGACCGTTCAGACAGCCAAAGTCCATTGTCATCCAACGGATCCTGCCTCCATTCTCCTAATGGTAATCACTGCAATGCATCTAGGATTCCAAGAGCATATGGTGCTTCAGTTTCTCCACGCTCCCGAGTTTCAACTCCAACAAGAAAATTCTACAGCAATGGTTGCATAGGTGGAAGAGCCATGAATGGGAACGGTAATTGTCAAATGGCGGCTAATTCATTTCCTCCAAACTTTTGTTCACCACCAATTCATTCAACTTTTTTTCAGGCTCCAGTTCCCGAAGGAGCAATACGTTGGAAGATGACCTAATCCTGAAGATAGGTCAACGTGGTCGAAACCGTGGGGAGTTTTCAAATCCCCAAGGAGTTGCATCCACTGCAAATGGTCGTTTGGTTGTCACAGACTCCAACAACCAATGCGTCCAAATATTTGATAACACCGGGGAGTGCAAATTGAGGTAATTTATTTTATTCTGAATTGAAGGCTTGAGCCTTATTGCCCAATTCCAAGCTCCTCAAGGTCGAATGAGATAGCAAGGGAAAAGGGAAATACTAATACAAAATGAATGGTGAACTGAACCCCGGTATCATTTTTGTGACACTAACCGAGGTGGTCTACTCTAAACTAATGATACGGTACACCCACGAAACAGAATTCTTATCAAATCCGTGTGCGAGTTGTTAAATCTTGCGGACTGGAATTGACTGGCCCATGTGGGAAGCCATAGTGATGTTAGCCAAAAAGGAAACCTTCCACCCCACACATTTATCCACAATCCGTAGTCCCTCGACCCAAGAAGGAACTGACAAATCAAAAGAAATGGGCGAGAGGGTTGAGCAGGCACTTTTCCAGCACTTTGAGGATTTCATATACGCATGGGAAAATTACTTTGGCAATTTTCCAGTCCAGCTGAAAACTCTGGTAGCAGAAATAATCGTGTCAGTCCTTTCTTTATGTGACGAAGCATGTTCCGCTGGGTTCAAGTTTTTTTCTTTCGTCCAAACGAAGAGTTGAATGAAGGAGGTTTGGGCTTTCCATGATTGATTTGAAATGTAGGCGATACATAATGCCTACGCTTCAATTTCTTCTCTTCAAGTTATCATTTCTCTTTCTGCCTCTCTGAGCGTTTACAAAACGGAGGGCGGTGACTGATTGAAATCCAAACCGTAACCCCTCGAATATGTTTGAGGAATGTACCGGGATGTTTGGATGTGACGCATTTCCGGAAAATGGTTCCAAAATACATTTAATCCGAAAAACGATTTGCCTACAGGACAAATTCTTCAGTTTAGAATGGGGGTTGTGCATACTATTCATTTTGTGGCATTCTGCATTCTATGATTTAAATTGTACTCTAAATAAGCACCTGAAATAAGATATTTTGCAGTAACAGTTAACCACATTGCAACTTTTTACATTTGATTTTCAGATTTGGAGTACGTGGGCGGACAGTTGGACAATTGCAACGACCAGTTGGAGTTGCAGTTTTGTCATCAAACGGAAACATTGCTATATCTGACTACGATAATAAATGGATCTCGATATTCGACCCAACGGGGAAATTTATGAGTCGGATCGGGCATGGGAAATTATTGGGTAAGTTTTGGATCGGATTTCCGTGATTCTCCTTTTCTGCTCATCCACAAAATGAATGATGTGCAACTCCAGTTCAGGCAAGGGATAGGAAAGCAGATCGGAAATTGTGTTCTTTTCCGGAACAATTTCCGCCAAAGTATTTCCATTTGAAATTTAGAGTTGTAACTGTAAAGGTTTATCTAGGCCAAGCCAGACATGTAGTTTTCACATCATTCGGATTGTATCCTTGAATGTCAAGGGCAAAAGCATGACTGATAACTTCTTATGATTTACCTTTACTTCTCCTGTTTTGAAATGAAATAACTAGCTAGCTATGTTAGAGGGAAAGTGAATTGATTTACCATCAGTTTTTTTCGTTTAATATTGCAATGAATAGAATTCCCATTACTTTTCCTGGGATTGGTGGACTTCTCTTTTTCTTTGACTACTCTTGGGAGTGAATTTGACATTGACTTATGGACTGAGAGTGTATTGTCCAAGCTGAAGCAGCCCATTTCAAGTGAAAGTGATTTCGTCTGAGTCTAATAATAGATGTTTTTTTCTTTCAATTTTTTCTCAGGCCCAAAAGGAATAACAGTTGGATCCAATGGACTGATCTACGTTGTGGACAATAAGGCCTCTTGCATCGTTGTGTTTCAACCCAATGGAAAAGTCGTGCATAAATTCGGCTCCCGTGGAAATGATGAGGGTCAGTTCGCTGGACCTCATTTTATTGCTGTGAATAGCAAGGGTCATATTGTCGTTACGGACTTCCACAATCATTGTGTCAAAGTGAGTTCAGTTCAAATGCAGGCGATGGGTGCAGTTTGCGTTGGCAGCTCTAAAGTGATTTATCATACATTTTTTCAGGTTTTCGATTCGGAAGGAGACTATTTGTACAGCTTTGGATCCAATGGGGAAGGAAATGGGCAGTTTAATGCCCCGACGGGTGTCGCTGTCGATAAAAATGATAACATTATTGTCGCCGATTGGGGCAACAGTCGTATTCAAGTGAGTCGTACCATATTGCTTTTAAATTGCATTGATATGTGGATTTTTTTCTAAAAATTGTTTACTTTTAACAGGTTTTCGACCCTGAGGGGTGCTTTATGTCGTACGTCAGCACAGCCGTAGAACCACTCTACGGACCGCAAGGGTTGGCAGTTACCTCTGATGGCTACGTCGCAATTGCAGATTCTGGCAATCATTGTGTAAAATTCTACAAGTACTCCTAAATCTTAGCTGATTTGCCAAGAGTCCAGGAAACAAATTAATGAATGTTGTTACAAATTGCCTTTTGTTGGTCAAAGTTCTGACTATCGAGTGAGTTCCAGTTGGTCCACAAATGAGAGCCTAAATCTGTCCTGACTTGCGCACGCGTAACTGACAATTGTTTACATTCAGTGTGATAACCTGTAGTTTTAAATAATCAAGCGCTCGTTATTCCATTAAAAGTATTATTAATTAAATGAAAACGTTAAGTTGTGATGCGTGGCTGCATGTGTGAAAGGATTAATATATCGCTGCGCTGCGAAGGGTGAATGATGGCCAAACACCATAAAATAATTAATAATTACTTTTGTAGTCAACATTGTAATAATTATCTCTGTTACATTTATTAATCATCTTTGAATATTTGGGAGGAGGAATAGGGGGAGGGAGGTCGGTGAGGCATGCGTCTTCTGTTCTTGTTTTGTTTTTACAATTAAATAGTAGTACATTGAGATTGACCGACGACATTGATTGGAACTAATTAACAGCAGCAGCCCAACTTGCTCGCCTGTATCTATATAATTAACATCTAATGTACGTATGTGATTTACTTTTCAATATATTTACGGTATGTTCTACAAGTGCAGACAAGACTAACACCACTACTGTACATTTAGAGCTGTAATCGTACCTAATGTGTTTACGTTAAGGTCATGTGACATTTAAAATATTAAATAAAATATCGCCGCTACCTGCCTAATTCCATCACTTGCCGCAGTCTAAACACATTTATTGAATCACCCATTCAGTTACGTGCATTTCTTCAGTCCATCATTCCGCAGCGCAGCAGCCGCAGGAAGCATTGGCTGTGTTGAGATTCGCCGAATTTGAAGGAGAGGCTTGAGAAATTTGTATAGTGAAGCTGCAAGTATTATAGCTATCAGAAATATCTTGTAGAGAGACTAGCGTAAGTTACTGGGTCACCAAAGTTTGAGCCATTTAGAGATTCAAAGATTTTACAGTTACAGTTCAAAAATAGCGAGAACAAAAACACTTTCTCAGGCACCAAATACCACCAATTTTTCTATGAGCGTGGCCAAATCATTGGCTACTTAATTTCACAATCACACAGTTAGTTCACTCCCCGTTGGTTTATGGCATCGCATGAGGGGATGGGGCTAATATCCAACCCCGTGTCAAGGCATCATTCAGATTTGAAAAACTGAAAAATATTCTTTGTTTCTTTTTCATAAAATCATGTAGAGTACAACATCTCATCGAAGAATAACTATGGAATGGCTAGAAAATTTCACACTTCTTGAACTGGTGCAGTGAGTAAGAGAAACTTGGAGTAGAGCTTTTGTGAGTAGCACTGCTAAATTACTATTAACTTATTCTATTTACACATGATACATGTGAGCAGCATGGAATCCAACACGACACGACCGTTCGGATCAAGTGCCCTTATCCATAAGTTAACCATTTAGTAAAGTCCAATTAAACAATATAGTAAAATCTCCATCTTGTACGTGCAATATTTTTTAAAGATATTTTTCTAAAGAATATATTTTTGTCACACGAACGAACGAACGACGACCCACACGGACTAGACAATTAGGTAACATCAAAATCAGGTAGCTCTTCCAACTTGGCAATCACGTACCGCACCCCCATTTAAAAAATCATAAAAATATCAAGGAGTTCTCCATAATTAAACCTCCATGCTTCCAGCAGACTTGTACGCTCGGCCACGTTTGTCCCGATCATTGTTACGAACGTCTTCTGCTGAGCGCCCAATCACCAATGCGCTTCTGCCCCCTTGGTAAAGAAAAAAAAGAAAAATCCATTAGCCATGGCTTCAATTACCTCCGCTCCTTGCCCAATGCTAAATTAAGCATTAAAATTGACCTTTGGAACCTAATGATTCAAAAAAGCCTACGCAGTAAGGTGTACACATATGGTGTTTGTGACATGCAATTCTAATGGGGACAAAAAGGTGTGAAAATAGAAGTATTAAAGATACATGGACACGACTTGTCCATTAGCATTAGGAGCGAAATAGGATTCGTTGTAATTGAATGCGGTTTCAACCCAAGCAACCAACTGCCTGACAAAATTGAAACTGAATAGGAGTGATTTTCAATTTCCCCTTAAATCCTTTTAGCCTGTCAAATGGCCTAACCCATGCTCAATTATTTAAACTTCCCACCAGCTACTTTAAAAAAACCAAAAATCCAACTGACCTTTATGAAGGACTTGCTTGAATTCATCTTGAACGGAGGCGGTGTCCCCATCACTCTTGGAAGTGAGTCGTTTCTTAAAGATCCATTCCGCAGATAAAGAGCAATCAATCCGTCCTGGTTTCTTCCGATGCATCTGATTGGGTGGACATCCATTTCCATTACTTTTTAAATAGCCAAGAGGACGACCGATGGGTCCAGTTCCTATTCCCAAGCCACCATTGTTGCCACGATTCGTACTGTTTCCAGCATCCCCATTGTTGAGGCAGCACAAGGGGAGGAGGGAGGAGTCCGGCAGAGAGTGGGATTTCTTTGCCCCAGTCCCTTTCTTCATGTAATTTGGGTTCCGGCCCCGATTATCCGTGGATGAGGATCCAGATGGAGACAATTCATCTTCCATTTCCCGCTCGCCTGAAGAAAGTTTACAATTTACGTCTCAGTTAAGTTAAGCTGGAATTGGCTTCCACGGCAAGGGCTTCCCTTGACCTTTAGTTTTCCCTACTCGGACGTGTCGATTCTTTTTTCTTTATCGCGTCTTAATGCCTCGAAATTGGGAGAGAAACTTTTTTTGCAGGTGCGGACATAAGCTAGCTGCGTGCATACGTACGTATCGCGCCCACATTGTTCAGAAAAACCCGCCTGCTAATGTGAAACCTTTCAATTCAGGAGACCGAATGAGGGAGCCATGTTCCGGATCATTAATTTAGTGCCATTTATCACTTTTGGCAAAATATGAACACAACATTACACCGAATACTCATGGTGGACGATGAGTGACTACATCGTCGTGAGATTTTGGAAAAGTGACATAACGCAAGGGACTCATACTAAAATCTAATCACCTAGAGAACATATAATTAGATCTTCTGACTGAAGGAACTATTATTACATTTAAAGGAGACTATTATATCCTCACATTTTCCAGCCAAAGTATACTCAAACTCAACCCGTGCCTTGAGTGAGGGGTAAGACGGAACCTTGAATTTTGTAGGATTGCATTGGTTTTTCAGATAAATGTAGAAACAAAAGACATGAATTTTCTGGGTTTGGAATGCATGGAAATATGTAGGTTAGACTAAGCTATGCAACGGGATACTCCAGGATTTTCTTTGCCAACAATAGTGGGATGTATGAAGATGAACAACAAAGAAAGAGGAGCGTAATACAGTTCATGGGTTTATCCATTGGGGGGTTGAAATGGGCCATGCAGTTAAAAGAAATGAGGGAAGATAAAAATGAATAGAAAGAGTCAAAAATTGGCTTCAAAGTTAATATTTTACGATAAAGTGTCAAAACTGTCGCTTTCCATTCCACGAAAGCGGAGCAAGTGCACACATTCCAGTGTTCGTAGTACGTACGTACACATTTTGGCTCATGGTCAAGTGTAGCCATGCAACAACAAATGCGACAAGCCCTGACTTGTACTCTGTACTTTTTTCCCAGAGAAAATTGTCATCGCTTCCCCAAATGTACGCAAGGGATTTGGGACTTCCTTGAATTTATTTCCCATGCTCTTCTTCCTTAAAATATTAAAATGAATGTGTAAAATACACTCATTTGGGAGGGAGGAAACTCGCTTCCGTCCAATTCCCAAATGCTCCTTTGTTTTGCCAAGCATTTGATTAGTTTTTAAATGTGCGAGCTTTTGTTCCAATCAAGACATTTTACATGGATTCCTTTGCCAATGAGAGGAACGGCCCACGCCGAGGCCAGTTTCACCTTTTCCCTTTGAAAAAGAAAAGTACGCATCCAGTGTGTACGAGCAATTTCAAATCCAATTTATGTCCCACCATTTGTAGAAACCCACAACTTCACAATCACATTTCCGTACTTAATTGAATTGGAAAACTTGCTGACGGGACTTGTCGTAGTGACATGGGATTGTGGGGCTTGGAAATGGAGGAAACATTGAAGGACAATCCGCAAAATATAATCGGAAAACTGTGATGTCCTGTGAAACCTATGATCCGGTCCGCAGAGTGAGGATCCGGGTTTTGTTGCTTATTGGAAAACTTTCCCGATTACAAATCCCCCTCCATTGGTCGTGGAACAACTTGGAAATCCCATATTTTTATTTTTGGTTTACCTATTTTAGAAAAGAAAAGTGCTTCGCCCTTGGCCGTCGCATTTCTTAAGGAATTGGAAAAATTGAATATTCAAATCCTGGCTTTCAAATTACAATATGTAGTTACCGCTCTAAAAATAACCCAATCAGCTCTCATGTCTTGTTTTTCTTGCAAAAGTTTGCTACTTTGATCCAATTACATCCATACATTACATGTCCTACTTGCCAATTAATTTCGAGAATGCCTTTGTATGCAAATTCCATCGTATGCATGCAAACCTGGCGGGGCATTCCTGCATTTGACTTGAAATTGAATTGAATTGCCTTCGCCTCACCTCGAGCAATGATCAATTATTCTTTGTATCCATAAGTAAATTCTTGTCGTACAAATTTGAATTTGATGAAAAGATTCAGAAACCGTGTAAAATGAGCACAAACCTTGCGTGCATATGGAGGACTGACTCCCCAAAACTTTTCCCATCAGAATTAATGGTCGGAGTTTCAAAGGTGGATTTCTTAATTTCAAATTCCATACGAGGACGGATGGATTTTTGCATGTACAAAATATTACAAAGGGAAATTAAAAATTAGTTTCCAATCTAACAAAGCAGGAACCTACAAGTTTCCTCTGCATCAAAATTGCTAATTCTTGCAAATCAAGTCACAACATTTTGCCTTGAACTACATATCCTACCCTACAATGATTTTAAGCTATCCTATCAAAAATCTATGTACGTATTTTTTCCTACGTACAAATTTACGTAAGCAAAAACATTTATTCCTTAGAATGTGCACGACTGCAGTGCAGGGAATGAGAAATTAATACAAATCCATTGTACTCCACTCATTCGTAAAATCCTTTTTGCCCATTTGCCTACTCCCTCCCCCTCCTCTTTGAACTATTAAGGGCGGAAATCGTGAATGCCTTTTTGGCTGTTTGATTCTGCACTTTAGCTTCTTGTTCCTGGACCAAATGCATTTGGATTTGCTACCCATCGGGAAAACTCCGACGGTTGTAAGCTCTGCATGTCCACTTAGCGCCGTCCCCATCCATCTTTCTTTGAATTGCTCTCCTGCTTCACCACACAAATCCTATCTTCGATTTGGGAATATGGGCGTCCTCCTCACAAAGTGGAAAACCATTACAGTCTCCAATTTCAAATTGTTCATTTCCCCAAACTACATACAAATACAAAATGAGAAGGCCTTTGTGTGGCCGGGAAACTTGACATTTCTATTAATAAATTCTCCAATTATCAAATTCTGCATGCAAATGACACCCTTTGTTTGCACCAGAATCGCGTCGCAAAATTATGAATCTTGCGCTCGCGTCGCGGGTGGGATTTTCATTAAATTGATTAAAATACTTGAAGGAATTATTGAAATGCAAATTAAATTCCTTTTCCCGCTATAAATTCAAATCCCAAATAACTAGATCAAAATAATTTCTCACGTGGTCCAAAGTAGAGCTCCCTGGGTCCAGGGGTCCGTTTTCCAGCCCCGAGGCCTGGATTCCCACGAACCCCGCCCCCGTAGGTCTGAAGGAGTCTTTGACGCGTCGTCGTTGATTGGCTGTCTCCGGGTCGGATACGAGCGGGTGCTGCTGCTGCTGCAGCGGATGCAGATCCGCCCCCAATGATGACCACCTCCTCACAGCACATACACATGCAGCCCGGACGAAAGCGGCACAATTTGTCACGAAATGCTCGGCGAAATCTCTTTGACATCACGGAATACAAGATCGGATTGATCGTCGAGCTCAGGAAATAAAATACACCTGTGGATTGACACAAACATTAGGATTCAAAACCAAGTCAATAGCATTTGCACATTAACACGGAGTTAACTAAATTGCAGCTTTGCAATTTGCATTTAATATATTTAAGCCACCTCCTTGTCACGCTACATAAACACGCTTTTGTATTTCCCCCGCTTTTGTAGCCCATCGGCGCAGACCAGGCCAGCGCAAAGGGCAACGGGTGAGAGGGAGCGGGAAACATTCAAAATAGGAAACGCGACGAAGTTTCCGTTTGCCGGAATGAAAACCCAACCTTTCCCCTGGAGGGCATTATTATGACGTTGTAATCTGTGGTCGTGGCCCTAACACATGATCCTTGCAGCCTTTCGGCGGGTAGAGGTCGGATCGGCGGGTATTATGTATGCATGTACATACGCCGACCACACGTAATGTAATCCTCGACCAAATAAGGCGGGCGAAGCTTCATCCGAAATGCAAATAGGCTCCCGTTAATTAAAAAACAACAAAATTTCCTCATCTGTACTTTGTCGTTTTGGGGTTCGTCAAGCGAAGTAGGTCAGGAAAATGGGCCCTTCAGCGATGGACGTTCATTATTGGCTTTTGCAGATTAGAACGGTTTTCCAAATCAGGGAAAAATTACGAAGTACGCGTGAAGATTATTACATAAGGGAATTTGAAGTCATCCCGTGTAAGACGAAGACCCGCCAAAGCACGGCGGGATCTGATGACGGGATGAAGGAAGGTGAGACACAAGTAAGTGGCTTTGGAGCTCAATTGGAAGTAATAAAAGTTGTCCAAGGCTCCAGAAATACCCAAGGAGGTATTTCAGGATGAGGGAAAGATGGGATATTAGCGCCCAAGAAATCAATTCCGACTTTCACATCTTTTTCCCGCCATTTGCCATCCCCATCCATTCCTGTTTTCTTCTTTAAGGGCCGTGTCTGAAAGGTGATCAGGAATTCCCCAATTCCTCTCCTTCAAAATTATCGCTCTACGACGACTACCACTGCCATTGATCCATTTCCATTTAATCTTGAACCTCACCATTATGTCAAGCACTTGAGAAAAGAATTTTTTGGTGTGCGTAAAGCTCTCCAGCTAGTGAGCAGTGCTTGTCAACTACATTTTTTAAATATACGCATTTAAATAATTATTATGCTTTTTATTACTATATGTTAATTTCCTTCCGGAATAGTAACTGGGGCGAAATGAGATCCGACCTTTGATATTTAGGCACAATTGCAAGAACGATTTTTAAGCGTGTCCCATGATGACGCTACAAATCCCCGTGTAGTTTTTAAAAGGTCAGACAGCTCACGTACAAGTTTCGGTTTATATTACCCCACCAAAGGCCAGAGAATGCGCAATGCTGCATTGGAATTGCACCAATGTCCAAGGCCCAAGGGAACAACGGAATTGAAGTCAGTAATTAAGGGAAACTCGGGATTTCATTAGACTGGCTCATGTTGAATGTAATGAAATGCCAATCCCAGCTATAACATAACATAGATTCAAGGCTTAGGGAATAATTTGTAAATGGATGCCTTCATGCTGGCGCCAAATTTGAATCCTGGAGCCGCAATTCTGAGGATAATCCTCACAGCTAATAAAAGTGGACAAAATCATTGTCCAAAAATAGGACGTCGTATCAAAGCAAAAACACATCCCATTGTCCAAGCTGACCCTGAACAAAGGAAGCTTTGACTTTCTCCACTTTCTCCGAAATATAATCCGATGGAGTGTGATATGGATAAGTTACCCGGCACGGGTGTTTTTTCACCCAGCTTGACTTCCCATTAGTTTAATTGAAGTTAATACCCTCTTCTAACTAATTACGCAGCGGAGGTCGACGCCGCAGTCGCAGTAGAGCGGCGTTGAAGAAGACGATTGCTGTGGGTCTTTGATCCATAACAAATGTGTCATTCAACCACAAGATCAAAATTTGAAAATAGAGGAGCCTTTAATAAGGAAATTGTTAATTAACTCGACTTTGTTGTGGAGGGCACAAGTCCAATTAAATTGAGAAGTGAAATGGAACTGGGGTGAGGGGCCCCGCCGAGCCGCCCTTCGCCATGGATTCCACGGATGATGAGTGAAAGTAGGGAAAGTCGGAGTGGATTCAGTTGCGGTTTAATTCCCGAGAGATGAGCTGGTTCAGGGGATTTATCCATATTTCTCATGCTCATATTCTCTCACTAACATTAATGTCATTTGACAGTATGACCTGACCCAATGCATGTGTATGTGTAGCAGGGTATACACTCAGTCTGGGACGTGTGGGTCGTAACTTTGATATTCAAACATAGCACGCAACATGGAATTTATATATATATTATATATATATCAAACAAGTAAAAAATAGATACAAAAAAAGTAATACTTACCGGCGACATAGAACAGGTTTTGATTCACATTTCGGAATGTGTCCGTCCAAACCCCGTACAGCGTCACGTACACAAACATAAGTCTTTGTGTGTGGAATGGTGCCCAGCAGAAGAAAAATGCAATCACGACCGCAACTGGAATCAAAAAAAGAAAAAAATGACATGTAGTACAGCTTTATTTTATAACCAGACAAAAAAAACACAACATTCCTGTCTGTCGTCATCCACAGTCGATTGTCTATATGTCCAATGCTTTTTGGCTACTTTGCCCCAGGCTTGACTCGCTTGATACAAATCTAATTTGACATTTGGCATTTTAGGTATAAAAGACGTATATCAAACTAGTTATAAATCCCTATGTAGCCATATCAAATAAAAAAATAAAAATGGCATCCTCAATTTTTGATCTTTTTTGTTCAAAATGTTCAATCCTATTACAAATCACGACGCACGCACGTGTACCAATACAGATTTCCGCGAGACAGGTGTTTGGGTAAGAAAAAGTCCAAAAATCCCAAGTCGCCACTAAACAAATTGTGACAGGGCTCAGGGATTTGATATGATTTCAAAATTTCCCATGAATCAAAAAAGTTTGAGACACGGCATTTGCATGTGATTTGAGTTTGAAGGGACGGAAATTGAGAAGTTGCTGCTGCTTTCACCCAAGTGAAAGCAAACGTCCGGCCCCCATGCATCCATCCATCCATCCATCCGTGCGTGCGAACACGTACACGCAAGCACGCACTCCTGCCTAAAAAGTTTGGCAATATTTTTCAGAAAACATTCAAAATTTCATTCATTGAATTTATCCAATTCGAATTCAAAGGGATCCCGGGCATCACCGCCCAGCCACACACATGATTCGATTGAAATCCATTTCTTTCTCCCCTTTGTACGAATTGGGTTAGTTTTCCTCCCTTCACCCAGGGGAGGCCTTTTTTTCCCCTTTTCACTTTTGACGGGGAAAGGGGATCGATTCCTCCCGCCAGTTCCTTAAGATACAAATTCTGAGATAGACAGATGGACGGACACACGAAGGTCCATTACCTTCCGACCTTCGCCTGTGTGAATGTAATGTGGATGTTGTGTACGTGATCGGCGAGCGGAGGTTTTTGAAAACCAGAAATAAAAATCGAAACACCCACGCGTCCCGGGTCGGCTTTGGT